>VZTE01006658.1:1795314-1892683 GCA_013397775.1 Eulacestoma nigropectus
CCTCCCGCCCGTTCCGGCCCCGAGCCGCCGCGGCGCCGGGGTCCTCAGTGCCCTCAGTGTCCCCAGTGCCGCCGGTGTCTCCCGTCCCGGGTGTGGGAGCAGGACCAGAGCAGCCCCTGCGTGTGCCGAGGTACAGAACCGGTCCTGCCCCTCACCAGGGTCCTGCTCCTGAGCCCTGCCCTTGCACACAGACAACGGGTCGCTCATGGAACGCCGCGGTTCCCGGCTGCAGGGGAAAAGAGCAGGTTGGAGACGGGGAAGGGAAGGATATCTGTGCCGCTGGGCAGATGATGAGCAGCACAACACTGGGCAGACTGTTCTGGATACCCCTAAGCTGCTTCTGCCTTGCCCTGCTGCTCCTCCAGTGCCGCTGTTTCCCCGCAGGTTGGGGAGCGCTGCCCTTGCTCCCCTCACAGACCCCTCCGCTGGCATCAGGAGGCTCCCACGTTCCCAAGGGGGGAATTCCAGCCCCAGCCAAGCCTTCAGTTCTTCCCCTGCACCGGGCACTTCAGGCTATAGACTCGCACTCTTTTAACATTATCCCGTTCTTACAAAATTAATGAAACATTTGAATTATTCACTGTTCAGTTTTATAGAAGAGTGAGCAAAACTGGGGCTTTACTCTGAGGGAGTTTATGTGGAGTTGAGTTGTGCTTTTCAGGTGCAGAATTTAATGTTCTTTTTAAACAAAAGCATAGCATATCTTGGCTTTTTAGAGATTGACTGCATCTCTCTGCTTTTTAGAGCTCCTCATTTGAATTTAGATCACAAATCTTGTGATGGTACAAAACAGCTTCATAGGCTGCAGAGACAGCTCTCAAAGCTGAGAAACCAGAAATAATTGAAATTGAAATTCATTATCCAAACCCTTGTTTTATAGGAATCTCAGTACTCTCAGTCTGCTCGAGCCAGATAGTTTGAAAACATGGTTACCCAAACCAAACAAGCAAAAACCCAGATCAAAACAAACAAAACCCAAACCAATCAAACAACCAAAAACCAAAACAAAAAAAACCCTCACAACCAAACAACAACAAAAATTCCTCATATTTTACAGCCGTGTCACCCACAGCACTGTGGTAAGATCAACAGAGAGAGTTCTTCATTTTATAACATGGGAAAATGAATCTTAAGCCATATTTCCCTCTCTTGTATCGTGTTCTGTTTCAACATTAAGTGCTAGCAAGCAAAGAAGTCATTATCTCAGCTATGTGGTTAGATTTTAATATACCTACTAAAAAGGCATAACAATGCACTAGACATTTTTCATTTTGAGGCAAATGGACATCTTTTGAAATGCCACATTCCCACAATGTAAAGCAATTTGCTACACTGGAAGGATCGTGTCAGTGTCTGTGTAAGGGCAGTGCTGCAAACCATTTTCTACTGAGATGATGAGCAGCAAGTACCAGTGTGTTCCTCTGTCTTAATCTGCTCTGAGATGTGGTATCATATTTTCCATTGCCAGGGCCATTCTTTGAGAGTCTGGAAGGATGATTCTCTGGATTTGAAAAGAACGAAAAAAAAACCCAACAAGAAAAAAAAAAACAGCTTAAATTCCATTAAGATTTTGTAAAACTTTGCATTGCAAATGAGGACAAGATGTTGCAGACCTGGAAGTCTGCTGTATTTCATTTCAGAAACTGTTAAATGAGAGCATTTCAAACACTTTTGAAATGAGATGCAGTTTCTGAGCTCCAGGCTTAGTTATTTCACGAATTCTTTCCCTTCTGTGAAGTCTTAAAGCTAAACTAGCTTGGAGAAGCCTTGAGAATTGAAACTTCTGTGGCAATCCACAGAACTGAAGTATTTATCAATTTATTTTCCTCTACAGTCACCCTTTGCATTCAGATAGGCATAAAATTCATGTATTGTGCACATAAGCAGCGACATGTGCCTCAATACAAGACCAAGGGAACAAATGCGGGATTTTATATAGTGATCAACAACTGTAAGTGTGATTCAATCTCAGTTTTGGTAGGGTATTCAGGGAAATTCATTTGGTGGCTGTATACAGGGAAATGGGGTTTTATGGCACATTTAATAAGTTTTTCCTCCTAACACTAATAATGAGGCAAGGCTTGGATTTTTGAATTAAGGAGGTGGGATTCCTGAAATATTTTTGTGTAGATGTTGTGCCCACGTTTTTTTCTCAGGGTGAATGCGGTAGCATTTTCAGTGCTGATAGCCAAAAGGTTTTCTTGACATCTGGGGATGCTAAACAGACTTCCAGGTCAGAATCTTTATGTATAACAACTCCCAGAGAACAAATCTGAGCTGCAGTTTTCATCTGTCTGTCCAGAAAAATATAAAATTATAGAAAATATGTACATTTCAAGTAGGTGAAGTGTGTGGGAGCTACTCTTGATGGTTTTTCTCCATTTTTTGGCCATTGACACGTCCTTCCTTGCCTTAAGAGAACATAAGTTCCAGCAATTCATTTCATCCACCACTGCCTTTGTAATTTCTTCCCTTCTTCCCTTCTCCTTTTCTCTCCCTTGTGTTAAAGACAGGTATAGCCACTCTCTAAAAGCAACCCAACAAGCAGAGAACAAACTCTTGAGACCAAAACTTGGAAACTGGGATTTGTAAGTTATGAAAGAATAATAATACAGTTTCATGATTGTGATGGAGTAATTATTGGGAAAGAGTGATAAAAGGAAAAAAAGAAAAAGGCTGAAACGTCACCTAGAGAACAAAAAGCTGTAATATTTTGGCTTGAAAAGGAGTTTCTGTGTGTAAGACTTGAGATTTGCTGTGGAATTCTTTCAGAACAAGTATTTAGTTTTAATTATCAGGGTGGTATCTTGGTTAATGGCATTCTTTGAATTCTTCAGTGGCTGTGAAATGCTGAGGCCTTATTAAGGAAGAACATAGAGGAAAAGGAGCCACAGGAGATGAGCACGCTTTCCCAATTTCCCAAATTAAATGTTCCAAGCGCACACGTTCATGGTTTTCAGCTTTAAGATAGATTGTTAATTGAAAGAGCACAATGGGTGTTTATGGAGATGCAGTGGCGCATTCAGGGGTGTAGCCCATCCCCTGGGGTTGTGGCTGTGCTGCATCCAGCAGCCCTCTGAGCCTGGCTCCAGCTCCTCGTGCACACTCCTGCTGCTCTGGGAGTGCTTCTTACGGCATTGTCTTGGCTACAACTACTTTATGCTTTTGTGAGTTTATCAAAAAAATAAGTAGAAGATATTTCTAAGCCTACATAAAAGTGGTGTGCTTGGAGAGGCAACAGTGATTCACCTCATATTTTCAACTAATTTAGGTATTTAACAGTTCTTGTCTAATTACATTCTTGGTCTGGAGAATGGATGATATTCAGTGTGAAGCAGAGTCCTGCTAATACAGAGTGTAACTACCTTTTGTCTGCTCTTTATACATAAAATAGCTATGTAATTTATAATAAGCTACATCAGACTGGGGGTCCATCCAGCTCAGTGTCCTGCCTCCAACAGTGGCCAGAAGTGGCCAAGGGAAGAGCAGAAGGTCAGCAGTTTCCTTCGAGAGCCCAAAGGAGTCTATGTTCAATATGCAAAACTAAACCCCTTCTAATAGCCCTCCATAAAACTGAACCTACTACATGCTTAGCTGGTTATGTTACTGGTAATGCAAATATTGGTAGTATTCAAAACTATAGTCTTCTGGAATTAGCAGATTCATCTGATTAAATGAATAATAAATCATCTCATGTTACTCCTAACAGTAACACATTTAGTATTTGCATATGGTGTGAATGAAAGTTGTCAAAGACATGCAAACTAGAGGCTGAGAAATTAGGTTTCTAAATAAATAGAAATCTTGAAATAGAAAAGGCATTACA
This sequence comes from Eulacestoma nigropectus, assembly GCA_013397775.1. Classification (NCBI taxonomy): domain Eukaryota; kingdom Metazoa; phylum Chordata; class Aves; order Passeriformes; genus Eulacestoma; species Eulacestoma nigropectus. Next base: position 1,799,141 of record VZTE01006658.1, read on the forward strand.
GACTTCATCTTTGCTGAACCCAAACTGCATTTACACATTTCTCTGTTTAGCTCCCCCCACAAAAAACCTTTGGGGAAAACCTTTTCATACAGTTCATGGAGAACTTCCAATATCACATTCACTCAGTCCTCAGAACAAAGTTGTATCACTCATGAGATCTACTCCTTATGCTATGTGTACACTCAAAATACACACTGTAAACTGAATAAATAACTCTATAAAAATCTGTAAGAGATCACAAATGCCACTGTGGTCTTAAAAGGGGTCATGTCTAATCTTTTTTTATTCTCATAAATAAATACTATATTCTATGCTTGATAATTTTGAGATGGTTCAAAAGAATTCAGTCCTCGTGAATTCCAGTGAGAGATAACAGCCTAAATGTTCAAAAATACCAACTCTACACAACTAGATTTTTTTACCCTCCAGTGCTATTGGTAATTTGGAAGTCTCTGTAATGTGTTCGTATTGGAATCTAGTCCCAGGAACAGAATTTTAACATTAATTTTGATACTTGAAAAATGCCTTGTGCTGTTCTCAGAGAGGAAAACAGAACGATGGAAAGATTTGGAAAGTTCTGTCAGTTGATAGTAAGGCTATAAAGGGAAGATAGAATCCTCTAAAGAGGGAAACAAATAGGGATGGGCTCTCCAAAGACACTGAGTGTGGAGTTAAAGCAGTCCTGAGAAAGGAGCTGTGGTCTCCTGCTGCCAGGTGAAGGCATCTCTTCTTTTTCCTTATGTAAGTAGCAGGCTGCAGTAGCTCTTTATCAGTGAGACTGAACAGAGCTCCGCTAGAAAACAGGCTCTGTGTATTCTTTACCTGTGTAAAATTGTACCAGGGTTCTGATATTTTGCCAAGCAGCAGCTCATCTAAAACCTGTGTCTAGAGGGAGCCCTGTGTGTTTGCAGTCTCAGCTTGGAGTGGGGCTGGCTGCTGATTATATCACTCCTGGCAAATTCCAGGCTCTGGAGTCCTGGAGCAGGAGCACTGGAATAGGCATGAGCAAGTTAAGATGATGGTCTCATTTCTTGTTTAATTCATAAAGTTCTTGCTAAGGTCCCTGTAGGAAAGGGAGAGATGCAGGGAGAGAGATACATCTTTACTCAGAGCTCAGTAATTAAGACAAAATTTTCAAATTTGCTTGTCTAAACTTTAAGGGTGCAGTAGGAAGAATTTGTAGGCGATCACGACACATTAGGGAACCCAAGAGGGTCCAGTGGCTTGGACATTAACAAAGAAGTCAAAAAACTTGAATTTTGCTCCCTGACTTAGCAGATGATTTCCTTTCAGTGAGTCACTTCATGCCTCTGTTTTCTCACATTCATGTGTTAGTGCTTTTCTTTTCACTGTTGTCTTGTATCACAACAGTTTCCCGGTATTTTTAGTGGATTGTGGATTCTGCTACAATACACACAAAATAAATTAATAGATGCAGAATCGGGCCCAGCCCTTGGGCACCAAAGTGTAATGTCAGATTGTTTGAACTTCTGGGTGCACATTCTTAGGAATTAGGTTTCAGGATGAATGAAGCTATTCATCTTTCACAGCCTGTAAGGCTCTACTTACCAATGGAACTTTCCAGTATCCCCTGAGACTTGCAGGCTGCTGTTGATTAAGATGAAGTATTTTCTTTTTGTGAATACAGCATATGGTTTTTTAGTGCATGCTAAATATTGCTATGGTTAAGTTGAAATGAGGAACAGGCATGCTGCACCATATTGTTATTTGCTGTGAAGTGATTTAACAAATGTTTGAACAGCTGTGCTGAGTAGGCCCTGTTGATATAAGTAGTGGAATGATGAGAGCTGGTGTTTCGGTTGTTTACAGTGGAAAAGGATCAATCAAATAATTGTCTGCTGGGGTAAAGGACTCCATGTGAATGTAATAGAAAGTTGAGGTAATTTATGATAAAGTCTGTCAAATCCTCTGCACGTGGTGAGTTTTAGCAAAGATGCACATTTCTGATCCTCCAGAAAAGGTGATAGAATTTTGGCTACTTCAGCAATCAAGGAAAACTGCCTTGGAGAACAGTCAGGACAGTTGCTGGTCTTTATATTTAACAAAACTCTTTCAGTTCCAGAAATGAACAATCTCTGAACCACATTTCTAGGTAGACCAACAAAGTGACAGCCACTAAGATTGATCATTTGTAGCAGAAAACCAACACTTCTGTGGCTAGCACCCCTTGCCATGGAAAGGTTCTGCTCTGCACTACCCTTAGCTTGCCAGTTTTTCAGTAATGAGGTAGTGAAAGAAATATCGTCTCTGTACAGTCATGAGTGGTATTAAACGAACAGCTGGCATTCCTGGCATACCACAAACTCACCAAACAGGAAAAGAAAATAAGAGTAGAATATTTTAATGGGTTTTACTCCTAAAAATGGAAACCAACTATCCAGATCACAAAGACCCCACTTGAACTTTCTGCTTGTGGTCTAGCTTCTGATAAGAACTAATTTGTAAGGACAGATTTGACAGTGGGCAGCCACTGTGACTGTGGGCAGCCTCTCATAGTGGAGCTTGGTTTTTCAGCTTGCAGTAAAATGCACCAAATGAAGACCCTGAATTTTAGCACAGTGGCAAAACCTTTTCAAAATCTGAACACTAATTTTGGTGCCAGAATTGATCCTCTCTGAGCATCTGATTGCCAGGTTTGCTGGAGAAGGTTTAGGGTGGCAAGCACAGTGAATTGTTCAGAGGGCACACTTGTGGTCTGGGAACCTGAAAGTCCTGGAGGTGTGTAGGGACAGTGGCAATGCAGTGACTCCACCCTTGTCCCTCTAGTATGTTCCACCCTCCTGCTTTCCTCTTTGCACTGCAATGTATTGCATTGCCCAGGCCTCTGACGCTTCCTTTAGCTTTTTATAAAGAAGAAAACATGTAATGGAACATAAAAAGGACTTTCTTATCCTAAGGGGAATGGCATACTGAGATATGCTTATGCCAGCCTGGTCTTACATGAGAGCAGTCATTTCCAGGAGCATTCAGGGTGACTGAGATGCCTTTACTGCAAGGAATGCTGTGTGACAATAAAGTATTCAGTAAAGTTTATATTGCTGCTGCCGTAACTGAGACATTATATTTGAATAAAATAGCACTCCTTTTATGAGTAATATGAGTTATCAACCAAAAGGAAGAGTTAAACTGGAATTTATTTTTTCTGAAGGATAAAAACCGTCAGATTCTGTGCTGATAGCTGCAGGGGTGTTCCAGGTAGCTGAGTACTGGAGAGTAACCTCAGTCATTGGCTATGGGTGCAGAGGCACTGTGCTGCAGCTCCGTTATGTGCAATGTGTCTTCATAGGTATTTTACTTTTCAGGGAAGCCTATCAGACCTTCATGCTTTGAATTAGTTGTGTTTATCATGGCAGCTGAGAGAGAGACATAAGCAAAGCATTCCCATGTCTACTGCCATCAAGGCAAGGCCTTGGTGCATCTCAAGGCTTGAATACAGCCAGTGAGGAAGCTTGTGCTGCAAATCTCCTAACAGTTAGCTAGTTAAAAATGTCTTATAGGAGCTCTTTTGTTCCTCTTTTTTGTAGTATAAGTAAATTCCAAACTGGAAACATAGCGAGATTTGACTTCATGGCTTTGACCCCTGGTTTAGCACATTTTCAATCTGTGTTAAAGATTTCTGTACTTTTACTTTTGCTAGTACAGCCTTTTCTATTTCAATTTTTTTTTTTTCAATTAGTACTTGGTCTTTCTAATGAGCCACAAAATTTTTCACCTAGACAGTCAGGGTAGAAATCAGTAATATCAAGGTAAGTGGTGATGTGCATGTCTTGATGAACATTAATAGTACCAATTTCAATAATGCTTTCACTGTTAGATAAAAGCTGGCCCAAAGATAATGAATCTGCCTTCAGGAAAAGCTAAGACATAATAGACTGAAAAAAGCATTTGTCTTAATTATGGTAATTATGTTAATTTAGGCTTTAAATAATAAGAGGGTGGCACTTTATATATTTAATATTTCAGTTAACTGTGAGCATTAAGGAAAATGAGACATCTCAGAGATCCAGATTCACTCCAGTATTTCATATAAGCAATGGTACAAAGCTTCCTGGGGAAAACAGCAGTAAGAAGAAAGGAGAGGTTGCTGGGCTGTTACACGTCCCTCTCTCACAGAGTGTTCAACCAGGCCATCAGATCTGCAGGTACAGCACTGCAGCCTGTTTAGAGCAGCTGAGGACCTGACCCTTTAGTCCAAAAGGGTGATGCCTTAGGTTCCAGCTTTTATACTTTTAAATCCTGCACTGCCTGGTGTGTAACTCTGAAGTTTCTTGTAGCCCGTTGGCTGCTGCTCTCTTATGCCAGGTAGACATAACAAAACCTCTCCGAGCTTGTTATTCAAGGACACTTAGGCTGTCCTAGGCCCAAAAGGTATAAACTAGGGCCTCTAGAGAGGTGGAGAAATTGAAGAAATGATATCATTAGCTAAAGTTTTAATTGGTGAATTTATGCTGATATGCAAATGGACCAAACCTATAAAAGCGTGAAGAACTCGTGACTTGTCCATCTTGGGGTCCATTTTGGATGTAGCCTTTGGCTCCCCAGGGTTCACCTTTGAAGGCCTTTCAAGTAAATATCCACCTTTATTCCCTTACTCCTGTCTGGTCTCTGTTTCTAGGTAGCCTGATAAGGCATCAAGGAGACCTTTACTTCCACTGTTTCTGTTGTCTCAGCTACTCTCCTATCCAGCAGTGTGAATCTGAGATTTATTGTACTGAATCTCCCTGGCAGGATTAGAGCAACCTCAAGGCTATTTCCTTCAAAATCAATCTATGAACAGAGCTTTCTTTGCAGTGAAATGTCATCTTTATGAATTCAGAAAGAAGAAAGTCATAATCCCCTGTGACTCTCTGTACCCATATGTCCCTAAGTATCCTGGAATTTATTGGTTTTTTCTGCTTCAGACGTAGTAATTATATTTGCTTAGCTACTTCTGCATGTTTTCCAAAACTTTGTTCTCAAACCAAGCCAAAGAATCTTCACATTCATGTCTTTTCCCTGCACAAAACATAATGAATGTTTAACTGTAATGTATAAACTTACTGGTTACCTGACTGATTAAATATAGCAAATTCCATCCAGAAAGGTTTATTTCCTTCGTGAAAACACAGCCTTATTCTATAGTTAAAAAACAGACATAAAAGATGTGTAGATGTGGCACTTAGGGACATGGTTTAGTGGTGGACTTGATAGTGTTGATTTAATGGTTGGGCTCAATGATCTTAGGGCTCTTTTTCAATCCAAAGTATTCTGTGATAGGTAATGCCTTGGGGAAGTGTAGCCATAATGCCCCAAAATCTAAAGCAGTTATTTGTGTATGCAGTGACTTCTTTCATACAGTGAGAACTAGGCTATGGTTGCATTTCTGCTGCTCATTAAAAACGTCATTCATTACTCAGGGTTTGGGTTTGGGTTTTGGTTTTGGTGGGTTTTCTAAGTACTTGTACTTCCTTTTTTTATCTGAGCAAACAGCTGTCTTCCAGGCATTCATATCATATAGAATACTTTTGGCATATGACATTGGAAGATGGTAATTAGCCTTTTATTGCTCAAAATCACAGAAGGTGGTTGATGCCTCATTTTCTAGGAGTGCTGTAATGACTGGTGTGGCTGTTGAAAAGTGAAATCCAATTACCAGTGTCCCAATTAACAGATTCCTGACTGAAGTTTAGTTTTTGGATGCCTTTACTGGCCAGTATGTTCTATCTGACCCTGCATATGAAATTAGTTTCATGTTATGGGAGTGCCAAAACAAACAAGGGAAATTCAAATTGTCTTTGTGACTCCTATGCTAAGAGCCAGACCAGGTTTGGGGTCCATGCTGTGGAGAAATTTAAACTCAGACACTTTCAAAAACTTTACTCTTGGAGGTAGCAAGAGTAAGTGAGGGTGTGCTACACGCAGACTCTAGAGAATAGGATACACTGTGTCTGCCGTGCAGTGTGAAATAAGAGGAAATAAGAGGAAAACTGCTTTTCCAGTCTTTGCCAATGCAGGGTAAATGTGGGTGCTGGGCTGTTTTAACAACATTAGTCCAGAAGTAAAGTGGCAAAAATGTGTGCCAGTATTCTCTGAAATTTTTTCAATGACCCTCTTGAGAAGGACAATGAGAACATTGAACCTGTGGCTGAATTAAGTATCCATTCCAGATATCTTGCTATTTGATAGTACATTAGCCAGAAAATCAGGTAAGGAAAGCAAAGAGGAAATGTGTAAATCACAGCATTTGTTCCTTTCATGTTTGAGAGACTGTAGCTTTTATAGGGTTAAAGTAAAAGGTGTGATTTGGAAATTCCTGAAAAAGACCCTGATTCCTACATCTCTAATCACGGTCTAACAAGATGATCAACTGCATCCCCCACTCCAGGTGAATATCTCAGAATCATCCGTTGGTTTTATCTCTCAACATTCCTATACAATACAATCTAATTTGATGAGCTAAGAAAGTAAGTGATGTAAATAACCAAAGTCACAAAATAAACCTAGGTTTAAGCCAGCAATTGATCAGATACTGAGATCCTGCTCCACCAAGAGGAGCTGCCATGCAGGACATGTCCTGTCCTTGTGCCCCTGTTTCCAGTTAGGCTGGGTCATCTCTTTAGCAGACAGGCAGCAACCTGCATTGCTTTTTCAGTGTCGTGTCTGCAAATGTATTTCATGTTGCTCTTCTCTGGAGACAAAGCAGTTTGAGTCAGGCTCTTTTCATAGTGGAGACAGGAAGAATTACACACTGCAGTTTGCGTAGACTTCCTCAGCTGGCTTTGTGCTAGGTAGTTCAACACTCTCAGCAGTGCAGCTGCACAGCAAACAGCTGGGGCCTGCTTTCAGATCCACCACCAAGAAGGCCTGTGGTGATCTGGACTCTGCTAGACGAGCTGCAGCTCCTACAACGTGTATGCCCTAACAAAAAAATTTCTTGAAAGGGAGCTGAAGCTCCAGCAAATGAGGCTCAGATGTGGGATAAGCTGTGGGAAAGCAGGAAGGAAAGTTTGTGCAAGGATTGAGCAGCTGCACAGCTTTGATGGTAGCAGAGAATGCCGCTATAATTCTGTACCCTCACTACAACCTTCAGCTGCCACTGGTGCTTTACATCTCTGTGCACCAACTGCTGCCTGACTCCCTGGCAGGTTCTCCCCCAAGTGAGCCCTGCAGTTCCCCTCAGAGGGCTTCTCCATCACAACCAGCTGCTATCTGTCTATCTGGCTATCTTAGTCTCTAATCTGGGCTATAAAGCAGGCCCATTTTCCAGGCAGTGTTTACTGAAAACACAGGAGCGTGCCTGGCTCCCTCGGCCATACCTCCTCCTGCCCTCCCATTCCTGGCAGGCTGTGGAGGTCAGGCTGCTGCAGGACTCTCCTGCTGCCTTTGGGAGAGTGTGCAGTGAAATCACCAGCCTGTGAGCCCATTAACCCTGACAGATTTCCAGTGGCTTCCTCTGAGGTTAAGGGAGTTCATTATGCTCACAGCCAGTCGAGGTGGTTGACAGTAAAGCGAACAGTGATTGAAATCTTCATTAGAGGGAAAACTGGAGTGCTAAAGTGAAGACTTGGGGTAGGAGAACACAGTGCAACATCAAGGCTTTCAGTGAGATCAGTAATTTTAAAATGAAATTTCTAAAGAAGCAGAGAGGAGATAATGAAAAGGGTCAAAAACAAATAATAAGGGATAATTATGAGGTTGGTGTCACTCACAAATGGCACTGGAGAGCTGGTAAGAAGAAACTGGAACTTGCTGTAGTGCTTAATATTAGGAAATACTCAAGTCTTTAATGAAAAAACACATTCGAAATGGTAACTTCCTTGAATTTAGTGCTGTAGATTAATTCTGACTGAGACCCATGTATTCTGTAGTAATGCTTCTATTTCTGTAGGTATACAGAACTTTAGGGAAGCAGAAGCCATCTGGTGCTGCATCTTTGTGCCTGTTTCCTGACAACTGGGATTGTGGCAAGATAATTAGGGCCTTTGCTTGCATAAAGTATTTCTAGATTTTTTTGCAGCTCCTTCTGAACTAATCTACCCATTCATATCCACCTTGAAAAGATAGCTTGCCTTATCCTAGGAATGAGGCGAGCTGAATTCTTTGTCTTGCCCTTACTGCATCATTTTTGAATATTTTTTTTTTTTACCTTGGACTTAAAGGCAGTAAAAGGAAGTGGGCTGGATGATTTTTTCCTTGATAACAGCTCCTTTTCTTGCCTGATGTTGTCACTAAAGCTCCACAGGCTGCTGAAACAGTGCTGAAATGGGGCAGTATTCAGTCTGTAAGATGCAGGCTGAGCATTAATGTTTTAAAAGAGAGACTTTTAGGAGCCTTCCCTACTCTTGTTAAAGCCAGCAGACATCCCTGCATGTCAATGGAAGCGAGATAAGATTTCAAGTCGCATCTTGTGTCCTACACACTTTCCTGTGTGTCCGGAAATTTCAGTTATCTCCGCTCATGGCTGGAGATCAGGAGAGCAGTTTGAATTTTTAGTCAAATAAGACAGATACACCTCTATCTTCTCTAGTTATATATTTATTCAGTAATTAACCCAACTTTAAAGCTCACAAACTCGTTCTTTGTCTCTTTAAATATTTGTCCTAGGGGTTAGGAGCAGTGATCTCCAGTGAAGATGAAGAGTCACAAGAGGGGTTGGTCTCTTGGCCAGAATGGCCGGGAGCCCCTCCACGGTCCTACACAAATGCCCAAGGCTCTTCTGCACTACAGACACATCTGATGTCTGGAGTTTTAACATCCTTGGATGTTACCAGCAGGATATTTTTGCATATTGAAGTGTGTTTGTATTTTCTATCCATTTTAATTTCTGGGTAAACAACAAGGAGAGAACATATTTTCCTCTTAGCATTTTACTTTTTCTTTTTTTTTTTTCCCAGCAGTTCGGGACAAGAAAGAATTCTTGTTCAAAAAATAACTTTAAAAGGAAAAACCTGAGTATCTGTTTGTTGTAGATGTTAACAAAAGGCTCAGAGGAAGCCCAGCCACAGTGAAAGTTGATATGAAAGTCCACAATATGGGCCCTTTTAGTTGAGAGTAACTAGAATATTTAAATATTGATGAAAAATTATATCAGAAGAACTGAGAAGCCTGTTTTTATGTACTGTTTTATTAAAAACCAGATATTTCAAAGTAATATTGAGAAAAAGTGTAATTTTAAAATGTAATTACCTGCAAAACAAGATCAGTGATCTGGAAATAAACCAGTTTTACTTAACTAGAAAGCAGTTGCCAAGAGGTTTATTCTATGAATTAAATTTTATGGGTTGTGTATTAGAAACTTCTGCAATGTAGCTGAACAATTTGTTCCTATCCTGACAGGAGCTATGATAATAAATGCCAACGGGTTGGATGTGTAGGTTTTTCATCCTTGCTAGGGGTCTTTGTTAATTAAGAACTTTTGGCAACTCTTCTTTCCTTTCTGTTTGAATTGGTTTTTAGCAAAATGAAAGGGTAGCATTCCACTTAAAGAACAAAATGTCTAGAATTTATTTCACTCATTACTGAAATGGTCTTAAGCAGAATGTTGGGAGAAAATTTGTTTAACATTCCTGTCAACCTTGATAACGTTTGCTTCTCCTGTTGGTCTTTTCCATTTCTTCTTTCTCTGATTTACGGCATGATGAACTAATAAAGTCAGAACTGCATCTTACTTTAGACAGAAGAAACAATTGGGCAAGCAAAGCTACAAACTGCCTCCCACCTCTGAAAATCAATTAACTGCTTAAATGGTCCAGAGTTTTTTGCTTAAATGGTCCAGGTATTTTGATTTGGTACCGTTGAACATTTGCATGTAGCATCTGTGGAAACCTTGGAAACAAAGACATATATATCATAAACTATATTATTTGTACCCAATCTATTATTTCTGAAATACGGAAAAAGACATTTTGTAGTTTGGCTTTTTTGTTGCATTCAGGTTCAGGGGTACTTATGGATTTGCTGTGCTCTTTAAAGCAGTTACCTTCCACTTCTCACTCTGTTTCTCATTCAAGTGGAGCAGGAACCGTAGGGTTTGCCTGGGCTGGAGGATGATGAAAATACTGCAAGCTGCCAACAGAAATTGAATGCAGTTTGGGAAATGAAGTGTTGTGAGGCATTGCAAACATTAAATATTTTGTTGTTTTCTCTTTAGAGATCACTGCACGTTGTGAAAGCTTCCTGACACATGAAGGCCTGTGGAAGCTGTGAGGTGCCCTGAGTGGGGCTCACACCTGAGGCTGCTGGCTCAGGGCAGGGGTGGCCAAGGGACCTTCTCTGAAATCCCTTCTTCACACAGGAAGAGAAACATATGTTCATCTGGTGGTGCACCTGAAACAAAGTTGCATGGTCTATTGATGTTTATTAGTGCAGGTAAGTGAGGAAGAGTTTAAAGGTTTTTCACTTCAACTGCTTTGAATTATGCATTAGGGTGAGGATGCTCAGAGCTTTTTGTATATGCGTTTTATTGTACAGTTTCTGTTTTCTCCTGAGATATTCATTAGTTCAATTTCGAGATTTCAGATAAGCTCCAGGGAGAGAGTGGGTTTATTTTAGAGGAATGAAAAAGACAGAAGAATTTGCTTTATATCTTTGCTGCCCAAAATCACACTTAAAAGGTCCAACTGTGAAAAATGCAGGTAATAGACTCTCTGCTGTGTTATTCAGAGATGAAAGATGAAAGATAAGCCTGCTGGCAACCAGAACCCTATTTCAGCTCTGAAGTGTGTCACAGGCAAGTCTGCAAAGACATTTCATCATATCACTGATAAAGATTGTGTAGTACTGAACTGATCTGCAAACAGACTAAACATGTGTGTGCATTGTGCATATGTGTGCACCTGGATCTGTGGGCAAGTGGAAGAACAGCTTTTCAAGAGCTTTGTAGTAAAGTAAGAGAAATTTATTGCTTATTAATTGCTTTCCAATTGTTCTTTTTTTTTTGGCTCTGTTTAGCATTTTTAGTGCTATTCTAATTCTAACTCAGCAGTACAGCCATGTCATGACAGAGTAGCAAACAGCATTTCCAGCTTTAAGGGCTAGGGATTTATGAAGGTAAGTGTGTAAAAGGTGGTGCAGCAATCGTGCTTGACTTCCTTTTCACTGTCACTGCCTTCTGGAAGCTATTTTGTTCTGACTGCTGATTAACTTCTTCAGTGGTTATTTGAAAGTCAGCAAACAAGGATTGTTTCTGAACCCGAAAACAATTATCAATAATATAGGACTGGAACATTTGATCAGCAGCTCCAGTCTCCCAGAGCACACATTTACTCCTCCTTAATGTTTTTAACATTAGAAACATGGTGACTTTCCACAGTTTTGTTCATATTACCTTGGATGTAAATCTCCTTCCTAAACCATGTGGATGTACAGGTTTTGACAATGCTTCTCTTTGGTAGGACAGGCTAGACTTTCACAGGAGAGAAAAGTAAGATCATAAGGGAACAGGATACAGCAGAACAATAAGTGAGTGGTTTGCTAAGAAAATATACATAAAGTTTTAAAGCCTGAAAGCAGCACAATCTACTTTTTCCCTCCCTGAGACCCTTGTGAATGACCCTATTAATGATGCCATTGAGTCTGTGACTGGTGGTGAAGTCTGTGCCATCATCACCAAGAATAACCAAGATGTTGGGCTAGTTTTAATTAAATATATGTGGCATGTAACAAAGTACAGGACAATTGGGATGCTCATTGTTAGGCAGAATTGGGTAAATCTGACAACATCCAACTAAGCTTTGTATAGGAATGTAAGTCCTGTTGCCTGCATGGGATGGTGCTGTGATTGGTGGAAAGAGGAACCCTGGTACAGAAGGAACATCTGGGTGGTGCCTTTATTGCGAGCCAAGGAGGAGTTGGTTTTTCCAGCCTCTTGCAAAAGTCCTGTCTGTGTCTTCGGTCCTGGCACCAAATTCAGCTACAAGGTCTTTACTCAAAAGTAATAATGGGTCAAATAATAGCTAAGTTCCCCTGTTGAAGTCAGATCTGAGATGCTAAATGTGTCTGTCAGAACCTTCCTGGAAGAATGGAAATTTACAGTAAATGCAGCACTGAAAGCAAAAGTATTATTCTCTATTCCAGTTCTGCACAGGTCAGCAGATAAAGCAGATACATTGTGCAAGCCTGGCAGCAGAGATAGACTGTCTCAGAGGCATTTTATTAATTTTTCAAGAATATAAATCAAGACAATTTCATTTTGAATAAAGAATTAAATACTTTTTGCTCTCATTTCCGGACTCTCAGTAATCATTAAAGAGACAGTAAAAGGACTGCAAGGGAATTAGCTTTTTGACCCAGTATTCACCAACAGTAGATTCTGCTAACAGTGGGAATAGTCTTAATGAGCAGTTTTCAAGTAAAAGATTTATATACTTTCATTATAGGCAGATTTTGTGAGATTTTTAACGTTGTGGAAGCTTTGAGGCAATTACTAAGAAAATACTAAAAGTGACTATGGTACATGAGGAGATATCATGCCTTAGGAAAAAGGAGAGGTGATTAACTTCCAGGTCCTGGTGCCGAGATTCTGCTGAATTGCACGTGGTCTCGCACTTCCATGCATTTCATGGGATCCCTCCTCCTCCTGTGAGGTCAGTGGAGAGGAGATGAGCAGCAGCCTTTCAGAGCTGAGGCAGGAGGCAGATGTAAATGTAGGTTATCACATATATTCAACACATTCTAACTCCTCTTCATAGTTCCTCAGTTCCGACTACTGAGCCTTCAGAGCACACACTTGCTGTACAATAGTTGGATTTGTTACCTTGCTGTGGGTGCCAGCAGGAGATAATCTGTTTAGCTTGATCCCTGATCCATCTTTGTATGAGAAAAGGAGGAAGGGGAAGGTAAAAAGGGGACAATACTCTGCTGCTCTTCTGCAGTGTACCTCTGGCAGGGGCCTAATCCCAAGCGTCAAAAGCTGAGAACATCCAGCAGCTTTAAGCTAACAAGAGAAATGCTTGGCAGTCCTCCTCCATCGGGAGTCAGATGCCTCAAGATTTAACACGTGGATGTGCCTCTTCTGCATAACCTTACCCCATGGCCCATCCACCACTGAGTGAAAATGTCCTGTCCTGGAAAAATATTACTTTCTCTTTTCTGCCTCAGCAGGGCCTTCTCATTGTCCTGGCTAGTGGGAGGAAATGACAGGGTTTATTCGCTTGAGCAGGTACTTGTGCATGGAGCCATCCCATGGCAGTTGGAATATTGCCCCATGTGCTCAGTGTTACCTCAGTGCTGAGTCACATTTGCTATGGGACTATTCCTGTGAGAATTATGTGCCACTTAAAAATGGATAAATTGATCTTTAATAAGGGAATCTCTTTAAAACCTACTACAATGATGCTGGTCTGCGACGGTAAAATATATTCTGCTGAAGAATCTTCAGTGCCACGTCACTGGAATTCCAGGCTGTGGCCATTTTTCAAGACCTGCCTTATCCCAGTGCTTTCTTTATCAGGATATTCTGTTAACATTGCCAACATGGGCTCAATAAAGGTAACAGGAAATTAATTTCATTCAAAATAAAAAAGCTATGAAATCTAAAGGTAAGCTTTATAAAGGCCATATTGCCACTCGGTGCTGGGAAGATGGCTGCATCTACTTGACCTCATGGGAAATTGGAAATGTAGGACTTTCTCCTGAGATTTAGCACAGTGCATTTGGCTTCCTGAATTTGAAGGATACTGCAAGAGAAAATGCAGGAAATGACAGGAACTGAATCAATGACTTGACTAAATCACTTCAACCAACATTCCTCTTTCATGTTAGAGCAAAACAATGTTGCTGCCTGAGTTATAATAAATTTTTGCTTAATAAGGCCAGAAGTAAGTCATCTCTTTTCAGCTAATTCCTGTTCAGCTTCCCCAGCTATAAAACCCTTATTAAAGAAAGTTTAGCAGCTGTACTGTTCTCTGAGGCATGAAAAATCTTGATTAAAACCACTATACTGGAGTCAATGAAGCTTAAACCTTGATATACTGGGACACGGGAAGGGCCCAAACCAGCTTTATGCTCCACAGTGTCCCGCTGGCCAAACCACAGAGGACTGTTTGTTTTTGAGGCTGGAAAGCAGCTTGCCAGACCTCCTGCCTGTCAGATAAGCATCGTGTTATCTGTGCCTATCTGCAAGGTTAGAGCAGCAAGCAGAAAGCTGTGGTCACTGAAGAATAGATATTTAAGCATCTTGGAGGCTGAGCTTCTGACATTCCTGCTTTTGACAAAGAGAAGTGCTTGGGGGAAAAGATCATGTCTTTTACACTTCAGGTGTTGGGTTTGAGGAGTACAATTGAGCTGGTAGTGCAGTTTTCTTAATAGCTCTAAGGAAAGCTGTGCCTCACAGTGTTATTTAAATCACCACGCGACTGTAACTTCATTAACAGCGTTAATGCAAGGTGATTAGTGATTGACACAAGTCAATTATGTTGATAAGTCAAGTTTTTCTCTGAATAATATCATGTGACTGCAAGGAATGAAACCAAGCACAGAGTTGGAATACTGGCTGCAGATACAATGGTACTGCAGTCACAGGATTAACATTGAATCAATGAGGTTTTGAGTCCTGCATTTTTAATAGCAATATTTTTTCCATTTATTCTGGGTATGATGTAAATGACTTTGAATTAGGTCTGAAAAGCAGGGAAACAGCTTTATGTAGAATTTGATTTTTGGTTTTGCTCAGTTTTGTTTGTCAGTCCTTGCAACAAATGAAATATATTTAATTGGTTTTACATTTGTTTTCATTTTCTACTTACCCCAGAGAGTATTAGAAAATATATTCCCACAGGTAATGAACTGCTGAAGTATTCTGATAAAAAGCATATAAAAGATTTTTTGCTTTCTTAATTGGTAAATGAAAAAATTTTTTGTATCTAGTCATAAAATGTAAGATTCAAAAACTCCAGAAACATTGAGATTAGTCTGCAAGAGATTTCATCTGGAAGCTGAGCCTGGAACCTCCAACTCATCAGTTGCTATTGCAAAATATCTTAGCAAGGACAGAAGGGATAGTAGCTGGACCAAGGCCACCTGAGCAAAACACTGATTGGGAGATTGCAGTTATAGAATCAAGAATCATGTAAAACATTTTTTATGATTAATGAAGATTGGTTAACGAGTAACTGGCAAAGAACAAATCACACCTCTCTATGTGGTTATTTCGGTGTAGTTGGCTTTAGGGATATCACAGAGCTATTGTGTTTTATTTGAATAACCTTGTCCGATACACTAAAAATCACTGTTTTTACAAGTTTGTTTCTTTTTTAGTTAAAGCAGAAAGGTTGAGTCGTTGCTCTTAACCCATCTGTACATAGGCAGCCTCTGAAGTCCATGCCAGCATCCGTGTTTAGAGAAAGGTTCAGGAAAAGTGAGAATGTATGTTTCTGTAAGTGCAAATGGCAGAAATTCAGGCCTTTGGTATTGTGCTGTGCATAAAAAAGAATTCTGTTCTATTTTCTAATTGCAAATTGAGAGATGTTTCAATTTGTTGTCTTAGGCTTATGGTATAGAAGGTTCAAGGCACTGTTTCTTTTAAACATCATTCAGAAGTTGGGTGCTACTGCTGAGGCAACATCAGAGTGGTACTACAGAAATGAAGACTAAAGACAAATTCTATTGGCTGGAACAGATTTATTTGTTCCCTATGTGTAAAAAGTATCTTCTGTGCTCACAGGCTCACAAATGTGTCATGGCAGGTCATTAAACACATCACAGGTCATCTTATTTTTCTCCTTTCATTCCATCTTCTTTGTAGTCTGCTGTTTCTTTTCTGTCAACAGTTTGTATCTATGTAGGTGAGAAAAATAAGTTATTGCTTCAAAAAATAAAAAAGTTATTCTTAATCCTTTCCCACTAGTCTACTTGAGCTTTTTAGCTTACAATTTAGGCAAATAGTAACAGATTTTTTAGGTCATCTGATTTGAAGGAATTTCTTTAGTACAGTAAACCAGGAGTTGGTTTCTGTGGGAAATCAGGCAAAATTAGTTTAAAATTGTTAAGGAATTGCTTTCTAGCCACTTCTAACTATTTTCTTGGGCTAGAGACCACAGGAACGAAAAAGAAAGAGAATCAGTATTCTGTCAATATTCATCTGGGATATTTTCTTTGCAGTCATACAAATCGTAAAACCTTCATGTCAAAAGAAGAAATAAAATAAAATAGTTATTGTTCTAAGGGCTTCAACTGTTGCTGTCCTTCATATTATAAATACAGTTCACAGTAAACTTACACCTTTAGGGTGAACCTGCAGGACAGAGGAGAACTAAAAGATAACTTGAAGAATAATGAACTTGGAGATTGCACACAAATTCAGGGAAACACCAAGCTGAATTAGTCTAGTTCTTACTAAGAAACACCAGTTTCAAACTGGAGAATGCAGTATCTGCTGGAGAGATATGGACCAAGCAGGCATAATTAACGAGCCCTGCATTTTCCATCTCTCAGGAACTCTATTGCCAAGGCGTCTAAACTGAGAAACTGATAATTGTGCTTGCTGCAGGTGCTGTAGGAACTGCAATGTGCCTGCTGGCCCTGTTCTGTCCTGTGCTGTTCTGAGACAGCCCGCTGCCATTTTTCAGCCCAGATGTTCTCTGCTACTGCCCCTGTGTGTGAATAAGTGTGAATGAAACTGCTTCCAAGTAGGCCAGAGTAAAATGATTTTACCTGTTATAGTTATAATTTGCATTGAATTCATTGCAGTATCTAATGAAGACGTGCAATCAAATGATTTCTGCTAGGACTAGTTTAAAGAAGCAATTTGAAAGCTAGGCTTAGAGGAGCAAAGAAGTTACATCTAATTCAATCTACTACAATATTCTGTATTGTAGAGATGTTGGTGGTAAGTTGCTGTTTGTAGTCTAGTATGTGCAAACCCCCACCAAGGACTGCTTTTCTCTTCTTTTGTTATGCTCAACTCTTAGCAATAATATTCCATAATTCTGCAGCACAATCGATTTGGTCACCAAGCAGGTACATCCTTCTGTGTAAGCTGGAGTGTAAATAATAGAAACAAAAGGATGATTACAGTCATCACTGATGTCTCCACTGCATTTAATCAACCTCAGGGATTTTTTCCATCACGGGAGATAAAGTAACTATATGTGAATAGTCGGTTATTTGATCATTTGATTGAATGCTTTTAAAATAGCCTGTGCTTGATTACTCCCTCAGCCTTGGATTGGTGCCTCCACAGGTGCATGAACTGCATTTCTCTGATTTACTCTTCATCCTTGGAAACCTGGTCAAACCTTCAATGTGGGGATATGACAATACAAATGTTGTCATTATCATCTGCAGTAATGCAGCTTTGCTGTAGAGAATAGATGATTTGTTAACACTGGATTAAGACCCATTACCCCACTGAAACAGTGCCATCCTACCTTCTGAAGAGGTCCCCACAAGTAAAGTGCCATGTGCTGCATGGCGCAAATTAATAGTGCAATGAAACTAAATTTTTGGTGCTTTCAGGTTCAGTATTGAGTTGTAAGCAGCTTCTGTCAGGGCAGTGTATGCAGGGTAGCTTGTTCTCAAGAGAGAAATTTGCCCCAAGAGAACCATTAGTAACAAAACCCATAAACTAGGGGTGAGGAGAAGAAAAGGCCTGTTTAAGAGCTAATTATATCTCTGGTAGGCTCTGCCCTTAGACCCCTTTCATGTTACCCTACAACAAGATGAACAAGTGACTGTGCTAGAGCCTATGAAGGGCACATGTGACACAAGGAATTCCCTGGTGCCTTACAGGCACTCAGCACTGCTGTGAGTGCTGGAGGGTAGCTATGAATGACAGAAATCAGTTGTGTTAAGCTGTTGTTGCTCTTACTCCGTTCTGTGAAAATGAGCAGCTGCAGCAGGATTGCATTCTTACTTCTCAAAAGCATCCAAGCACCAGCCATGCAGTGTTTGTGTTTCTTGCCACAAGATGAATTCTGAATCGGAAGCCGCATGGATGTTTTCAAATCTTAATTGACCCCACACCAGGCATCTAGGCTTAGAGCAGAAATACACCACTGCAAAGAAACCAAATGCTTTAGGGGATCCTACATTGTGTACAGGGTTAACAGGGAAGCAGGAGGCCTTATTTATGTGTAGTACAGGAATTGCCAAAGCTGAAGAAATACTGTTTTCTTTCAATGATTAATGTGCTCAGTAGAAGTGTAGCACTGGCTGCCAGCTTTCATTAACAAATCAAAGGAAAACAAACCCGCGTGGTAGGGAGTGTGTCTGGGGACAGCTTAAACAGGACTGAGCCGCTTTAGATTTCAGCTGTTTTCTTTAGCACAAGAGTGCAGAGCACTTTCTTGTTTATAGGATAAACACAGGGGATTGAAGTGATCTGTGTAGCACACAGGAGCCGTTGCCAACCCATAACATTCTGCAGAATGCAAAAATTCTGTAGCTGCTCCCTTGGGATTCATAGGCTGCAATCTTCTTGCATGTTGGTTTCAGTGTAAATAACAGTTAAATCATCAGAACAGACAAACTGCCAGTAAAACTTTGAATAAAGTATTAGTTCATTTTCTTTCCTTCGTAACACAGGTTCAGCAGGCTCAGAGCTCAGTCAGCTATTGGTTCAGAAGTGTTGTTTCACACCTAATTAGTACAAGTAATGCATTAAAGTAAGGCTGTAAATATGTGCTTTTTTAGCTTACTCGCAACAAAGAAGACTGAAATACAATAAATAAATTTATTTTTAGCCTTATTTTCACTTGAAAGTGATCACACAAAGAGATCTCAGACTGGACATGACTTTGATCTGTGACAAGAATTTCACCGAATCAGCCTCAGGATGTGCAATGATTGGAGTATTGCTTTCAGCAGATCCGGTTGTTCAAGGCGTTTTTTACTTTTTATGTAGAAATTAGATTCTTTTAAACAAATGAGCACAGACTATTTCAAGCAATAATGTGGCTGTCCTTCAGACACATTGGAGCCTAGCAATCTCCAGAGCCATCTTTTGAAAATATGCAAAATTATTCATTCATGGTGAAAATCCCTCACAGAGCGGTGAAAATATTTCAGGAGTAAAACCAATAGATACAAACCCATCGTGACCTGAGGGAGGTAAGGCAGCCATCCCTGCAGGTTACAGGATTAGGACAAGGATGACTTTGGGAATCGAAGACGTTTGCTCTAAAGCCAAGTGCTCTAAACTTAATGACAGTACGGAGAAATAAGCTGTACCTTCAACTGTACCTGTGAGCTGTGCTGAAACCAGGGAAACCTTCCCTATAAATGTTAGATAGGAGACCAGTTCATGCGCCCTGCTGTTCCCATAAAATCAACCTCTCCCAACTGTCTTCTCTGCAAAGTACAAAATCCCTCCAGACAGAAGAGAATAAATAGATTTCAACAGCTTAGAATAGAATAAACTTAGATTTCACAAAGGCTAGACTAACATGCATCAAAAAATGTTTCCATATACCAAATAAATGGAATTAGATTTACAGTTTTCCTGCACAGGATTTTGGTGTTTAGTGCAGACTTGGTGCTCATGTAGCTGACGTGGTCACTCACTGGAGAACTTCGTGTTTCTGAGAATAGAACCTGGTCTTCAGTCACAGCATGCTGTAACTATCTTCACCATGCAAATGTGGTTATTTGCTAATGAATACACATCCCTCTGTGTGTAATTGCATCACACTTTTCAGTCTTATGTTCTCTCTGTAGTGATTATGTTCCCTGTCTAGTGTGAGTCATCAAACTCCTCAGGTATATCCAGCGTGTGCTGTGCAGATTGATGCACTGAGCAGGTGTGGCAAAGGACGGGGCAGTTCAAGTAAAAGGAAATTGAAATGTCTTTTCAAAGAGAATGTACAAATACCTTAGTGTTTGATTTCCAGGGTGGTGATTAATTGCAAACTGTGAGATAAGAACATACAGGACAAATAACAGTGATAGCCGTTTGTTGTATCATGAAGTAGATTCACCTCTGGTTTGAGCTGGCTTTTGGTGGTATGAACTAGAAAGCAGGGACTCTGGCAGTGGAAAGATAAGCAAAGGCCTGATTTCCCTCTCTGTGGTGATTTCTCGGGGCTGGAAAGCTGTACTCAGAGGAGACTGATCTCATGGGCTGAGATTTTCCGGCACTCTGTGAGGCCATCAGAAATGTTACCCCTATCAGACACGATGGTGAAAATTAAAATATGGCCTTCCCATATGACCACACAGCCCATGCTCAAGTTTATCCTACTCATCTATTTGTACTTGCTTGTGCTAAAAAGCTCATCTTGGCTTCCACATAGATTCTGAGTTCCGGGAATGTGGAGTTACTGTATTTAAACCCTGAACTTAAATACCAGCAGTGTGATCTGCAGAGTCTGGAGGTGCAGTGCATCGTCAGAAGGTGTCCAGCTTCTACTTGAGCTATGTAAAAGAGTGAAAGAAATTTGGAGCTTTTACCTCTTTCCCTTGTACTTATAAAATCATTGTATGCTTTGGTACAACTTGCAGTTCCAGCTGAAAGCTGTAAAAGTTGCTGTGTTCCAGATCATAAATTGGGGTGAGATGGCAGTGCTGTGTGATGAGGCTTGCACAATACCCATGCAGCTTATATCTGACTTAAGGCTTTGCTATTAATTCCTCACTTTCATGAACACAAAATTAACTTCCTGTTCTTTTTACTTCTCTGAAAAGCACGTCCTGTTGCACGACACAAGCAGGAATCTCTTTCTAGACAGAATAAAATTCCTCGAGACGTAATGCAGTGAAGCAAGATCATCTCTGAAATGGTTGTGCATTTCCCCATTACCCAGTGCCTCACACCACTGGAAAACAAAATGAGTCCTGGCCTGAACGTTCCTGCTGTTATCTAACTCCCACTGTACTTCATGTCAATTATTAACATCAGTGATGATAGAAATCTTAACACATGTTAAGAAACAGGACTCCTGCCGAATTTTTGTTAATCTGTCTTGTTTTGCCCTATGATCGTTCTTTCAGAGCCCACCTTTCTTCATCTCCTTTTCCGATGTTCTCTCCCAATTGGAGTGTTTTAGGCTGCTATGTTCTTTTCAATGTTTGGAGGACAAAATGCAGAAACCGTTTATTATCTCTTTCACACTCCAGCCAGAGATATTGTTCATCGTATATAAGCCTTCTGTTTAATTTTATCCAGTAATAATGCCAAGAAGACTTTAACAGAAGTCAGTAGGCACCACTAAATTACTTAGCTGAGCTCTCAGATCAGAACATATGTATATATATAAATAAATATATATATACATTAAGGAAGTCGTATATCTGCCTTAAGTGTGGAAAGCTCTTTTTTTTGTTGTTGCTGGCTTACTTACTTAGTGTTTTTCAGTGAAGATCCTTTGATTTTTCTCAAGGTAATAAATAATGCAGTGTAAAACCTGCTGACTGCCGCCAAAGGGAACAGTCCAGCCGTGTAGAACCTGGGGTTGGGAGTGGGAGGGGGCAGATGGATGGAGAGTCCAGGCACTTGGAACGAAGCATGAAAACGAGGGCCTGATTTGACTTTGCTCTACTTCAAATGCAGATTTGAAACAGTACATACTGAGGAGAAGGTACTTTGTATTCTGCAGCTGGGAAGGCTGAGTGTGTCTCCAGTACTCAGGAAACAGTAACTTCAGTCCAGCACGTGTGCTGGGGATGGAGGGAAACATGACTAGAACCGTATCTTTCTGCCATTTCTTTCCAGGGGATACAGTTTTAAGCTTTGCCACCTGGCAAGTGGGAAAACAAAAAACGGTTACACATTGAATCTGGCTCAGGAGGAGTTTGGGGAATGAAAGAAAAGCAGGACTAAGCTCACAGTGTGCAGCTTCTCAACAGGATAAATGATGACAGTACCTGGTACTGGATAGTCCCACCCTCATGGTTTTTCACTATCATAACATAACTGCACGTATGCAAATGGCGTAATTTGTACCTCCTTTGTGTAACTGAATAATGCTGCATACCTGGGACAATGAAATACAGAGATCAGCTAGAAAAAAAGAACCTTTTCCAGCTGAAGTTTCCCCACCTCCACAGAGCTGTATCAGAAAAGCTGTTCTAGTGTTGCAGGTCTGAGTGAGGGATTTGTTCTGAGGAGTCACAGTCTGTCACTTTTTCACTTTTCCTTTCTCAACCAGATAAAAAAACTGCAAGGACTAGTCCATAGATGAGAGTGTGCTCATCCTTCCCTGCAAGGAAACTGATCTCTGAATCAGAAGCTGAGAGGAGTCAGCTAAATGTCAACAAGGCTGTAGGTTGCATCTGCACAGTCCATACAGTACAAGAAGCAGTGCATTAAACAGCACCAGCATGAATCAGTGATCCAGGCATGTAGAAGGGCTACTTATAAATTCCTAGAAATTATGTGATTGCAGAGCCCACTTGTATAGGTCAGTCATGAAAATATTGTCCCTTTTTATGTCAGGTTTTTAGTCAGTCCTTTTTCTTTTTTCACCTCCAAGGGGGTTCATTCTGAAAGCTTTTTTGTGTTTGCTTTATTTCTCATCAAATCGCTTATTACATGGGTAGGAACCTTATAAAATTAAGAGTAATTAATTAAAATTGGATTATTATTTGAAATGCAGAAGTCTTATAACATCTTCCCCAATAAACTCTAGGAGAGCAGGACAAATTCCTACTTAAAGAAGAAGCGGTGATAGATTCTGAGAGATGAAATGAGCCTGCAAACAGTCTGGTGAACAAGGAACATGGGAAAGGAACTTGCTATTGCATTTTCTTTTGTGTTAGCTGTGTTAGCTAATGAACTGCACCACATGCAGGAGGCAGAATGTCTGTCACCTTGAGTGCTTTCTCAAACTCTGTGTTTTCTGGAGCTCTCTATGTGTCAGGATAGCTGGAACTGGTATCCAGCCTCACCGAGCTCCTAGGCCAAGGACTAGAAGAAATGTTCCCTGTTTAGGATGCTGTGCAATGCCAGATAGTGTGGGTGTTGTGTTGTTTCACAGGGTATTATTCCATGCTCTCGTGGAGAGGGAAACTTGATTGCTAGATGTGAGCACAAGGCCAATGAGTGTGGTATCAGCTCCTCTTCCCCTGCAGCACTGCTTATCTCCCCCAGATCACAAGCACCTTGTCTGTAGTAGGATTCTGGCTGATAGGGCACCAAATCCAGCTCACCCAGGGATGCACACAGGAGCAGGGCACTGCTCTCTGTGAGGGGTTTAGCATTCGCCCAGCTCCTACTGACCCAGCACTGCAGGGGTTTGATGCCATCTCAGTGTCCCCCATCAGGGCTGGCTTAGTCCAGCCATAAATAATTTCCTGCAGGATCCACCATGCTGAGCACAAATAACCTGGGAAGATTTGATACATTTGATACATTTGGGATGGATATAATGTATAAGATCCTGGCTGTATGAGAAATGTTGCAGATTATTTCTTTGTGCAATCACCGGGCACTTGTCTGATGACAGGAGTAGTCCTTTGTGTTTCAGATCAAATGCTTTTTCAGAAACAAACCCAAAAATAACAACAAAAAACCTGCAGAAAATCAGGAAGATATTAATTTTTACTTTGCAATGTACTACATTTGGATGGGAGAAGGATGTTAAGTAGCAGTAGTTACAGAATTGCTTTTAGAAATCTTCTCCTTAGTACACAGGATTTCTAATGAAACTGATCACACCAATTTAAAGAATAATTCAAGTGAGCATTCTTCTGGAATGAGAGAGGTTTTGTTTTGGAAAATTCAATTGGGTAAAGAAATTCTCCTATTACATGATGTGCTGTGGGTTATGCAGTGACATACCAGTATCAAAGCACTTAGCTGACCCTGCACATCACTGTGGGAGTTACAGCAGATGCACTACTTTAGTGAGCTGAAAAGTATTCAACTAAGATGAATGCTATGTATTAGATTTCTATACAGCTTTATAGCTGTGGTATCAGTTAGACAGTAGCATGGTGGATATTATCACCACTCTAAAATGAGGCGTGTGAGATACATTCTTGTTTGTCTTGGCCTGTTGCACAGTGATGGCAGAATCTGAGCCTGTACCTGGAGCTAGCTCCCAAGTTTATTCCTTCTCCAAGTCTTCCAAATACATCCTACCATTGCCATCCCTAAGTCATCAGTGCTCGAAAGGCACATGTGGTGAATTTCCAGCACATGATGAATTTCCAGTAGAAATGCTTGAAGAATACTTGAAGTATCAAGGACAGTGACAAGGATTGTTCACCTGGAATGAAGGTATTATCTTTGCTCAGGCAAGAAGATTTACATGGGAACAGGCAGAGAGAATTGATACTAAAATGATCAAGGAATTGGAAGATTTCGTCATAGCATGAAAGACAGAAATGTTTAATTAAGCAAAAGAGAAGCAGTGTAAGCACTAACTGACAATGTTGACACAAGAATCAGAAGATATCAATTGGTGAAGAATAGATCTGCACTGGAATTTTTATACAAGGAGAGAGGGAAAAAAGTCTTCCGTGATGAAACAATATTTTTATGGAAGGACAAAATGATTCAGTGCTATAAAAGTCAACCATACTCAGTTACTCATGGGGATCACCTTACAGTCAGTGTTCCTTTAACCTTCAATTTCTCTGTACTGTTTGAAAGCGTGAATAGAGTTATTACCACTGGCAGGCAAAAATGTCATTATCACAGAGCTTGGCTGTTCCTTGCCCTGTACACAATGCCACCACAATTTTGAATCGATTGCTCGCTGCTGTTATTGGTTAAGCAAGAACTGGCATGGAAACTGCAGTCCTGCATCACCTACTTCTGTAATCCCTGTGGTGCTCCGTGAACAGCAGCAACAGACAGGTGACCAAATGGCCCTGCCATAGACTTACCTTCTTTTTTGCCTAATTTTTTATAATTAATGTTGACAGCAACATTAATTCCATGCTCTCATTAGAGCCTGCTCTTATGCTCAGGCATCATTCCCTTTCTAAGGTGATTTTTGAAATACCATGCTGCCCTCTGGAGGGTACATAACACCCTTGGGGGGGGTTATGCAGTTACTAGAAAGAAAAGGACATTTTAATGAAAATTTGTTTCTTATGGAAATAAACAGCTTAGGCATGAGCATTTCAAAGCCATCTTCATGTTTTGAATGTTCCAAAAGGAATTGGCCATGCAAGTCCTTGCAAATGACTTGATCTCTCAACCCTAACTCCTCAAAAGATTTAGAAGATCGTGTGCAGAAGTGCCAATGGCTGGGAGTAGAAACAGGGTTGCTTTCTTACAAACATTGTTCTATTTAGATTTGAACACAGATTTAACTTGCAGAATGGGAAGAATCCTGTTTCCAGTGCTCTGGTATTGACCAACTCTCTTGCATGACACAGTCACGGTCCTGCTGCTCCAGAGTGGTGAGTACACAGTGACTGATCCAACCTGTACTGAAGAGCTCTGGCTGCCTCATGGTTTCTTCCATCTGCAGTGTCTCGTTTGAAATGTTTGCTTTAAGAGAACTGAATGTGTCTGTATTGGCAAGTTAGGAATGCAGGTGGTTAGAACAAGTGCTGTGAAGGACATGCAAAGTACGAGCACAGAGGAGGGAGACACTATGACAGGAATTGCCTCTGATAGTTTGGAGGGAGGTAACATTAGAAAGGAAAGTTACTGGAGTGGCTGTGTGTAAGAGTCCCTCTTAAATGAATTGTTTAGCATGAGACCAGATGGGCAATGGTGGGAATAAGGTTAGGTGAAGTAGGTTGCCTAATTGCTCATTTTTTATTCATTCCTCTGGGAATCAATTTAAAGTACAGTGTGTTCATCAGAGACAAACAGACTGGAACAAAAAAGGAGATAGGCCCCATGTGATGATGTGCCACTGTAACTGCTTGGACTGACAGGATATGAGAAGACATTTTAGCCATCTGTCTTCTCTTCTTCTGCTCCCCAGTGCCTGTGCTATTCCAAGGGGATCCTAGAGAAGCAGAGGTATGCTGGGAGTGATTGCTGGTGCTAGAAAGTTTAACAGAGCATCTACTGCCTTGACCAGAAGTAAAAGTTCCCATTTGTCCATGTAGTTTTAGAATATTTGCTGCCTGTCCCCGAGTGTCCCTTTCAAGTCCCAGCTGTGCTCTCAGGAGTGGGTTCAGAGCCAGTGGCTGGTGAAGTTTCTGTCCCACTGGTGCTGAGCTTGGCAGACAGCTCTTGACTGGCAGCGAGGTGGGAATGACTGGCACTGGGCATAGCAATGCCACAGTCAGGGCTAGCTTTGCACGAGAACTTTCCATTCCTGCTGCTCCAACAGGAATCATGGGTTCCTGAAGTGATCTCCAGTCTGCCTGCCTTGACTAGAAACTGGGAATTGTACTTCACTGAGCCAATATCCAGGAATGACTAATGCCAATGAACTCAAAATCATCCTCACTGCAGGGATTAGTGTTACTAAATATAGAAGAAGTATGTTCTTAATATCATATGAAAAGGAAACCAATGCCTTTTTCTGGTACCTTCTAAAATTCCTGAAAAGTAGGCAATGGCCCATGTATTTATTTTTTCAAGAGTAGATATAAATATTCCTTGGCCTGTCTTTTTGTATGCAAAATTTCCAGGCCCCCTATACTGTACTTCCTCCTACATATTTTCAAGTATTCCTGTGTTCCTTCTATAAAAATAGGCACATGGAATGAGTAAACACCACTAAAAATAAGCAAAAATCCAAGTAAAAAATGAACTAGAAGTGTTTATATCTGACTGTGAAAAAGAACTCCCTTTTTCACTGATTGTCTGATGGAAAGCTGAACATTTACTTTTCAATGACCAAATGCTTATTTCCAGATCAGCCAATACCTGATAAGGCCTTCAACAAGGGAGAAGCCCTGCAAAAAAAACAAACCCAAAAGACCCCAAGAGCTTGACTAAGTTTGATTTTGAGGATGGAATAATGTATTTTAAAATGATTTGAAAAGCAGGTCTGCTGGAACAAAAAGCACAAGTTTCTTCTTGAAAATTAATCCTATTTACTGACACTGTTATTTTTCACAAACATAAGTTCTTTTTTTTTGTGGCAAGGGCTTAACTGAGTACAGCCTCTTTCCTTTCCCTAATGCACAATAGGTTTGCCTTTTTCCTCAAGGCCATGTGACTCTTCAGCAGCTTTCCTGCCTTTCAACTTTTGCTCCCTGGGCTACACAAGGAAGGATCTTTTCACTTGTGTTGTTCTTTACTTCTTAGAGACCCGCAAATTGAAAATATTAACCTATGTCCTTGTGCCTTAGGATATTCGTGCATAATTATAGTAAAATAAATACTGAATAGAGAAAAGAATTGTGTTCAGCTGCCTCCTCTCTCTCCTGTGATGTTGGTCTCAGTTATTCCCTTTTTAAAGGTCTGTTTGCTAGAGAGGGGAGTAATAGATAAAAAGAATCATAGAATACTTTATGTTGGAAAAGACCTCCAGGATCACTGAGTCCAGCCATTAACCCAGCACTGCCAGGGCCACCACTGAATCATGTCCCCAGGTGTCACATCCCCATGTCTGTTACGTCCCTCCATTAAAGGGAACTCCACCATTGTCCTGGGCAGCCTATGCCAGGGCTGGACAGCCCTTTCCATGAAGAAATAAGCAAAATTTCTGTCAGAACTCTCAGAACTGGTAACATGATGACAACTGGTAATAGGTATTTTAAATAACATCTGTCCTGTATCTTGTATCTCAGTGTCAGCTCAGTTTTCCAGAGATTTCTCTGAGGCAATGTATATGCAGACATGTTGCTGTGTGACTTTGTAAGCCAAGTGTACTCTTGCTGACATTTTTCCTATGACCTCTGGAGCAGTGTAGGGCAGAGCTTTTGAGATGTTTTGTGGACACCGAGGGAATACTTGCTCAGACACCTCACATGCAAAAGCTGTTGTACAGCTGCTGTTGAGATTCGGGCACTTTTCGTACGAGCTTTATTGGTTTTCAGAATTTCATAGAAAGTTTCTTGTTTTCCTTTCTTGAAAAATTAACATTAAATGCGAACTTTGCTCGTGCACGCTGAATTTTAGTATCTGCTGATATCCTGGTGAAACATGTCTGGTGTGAGCCTAAGCACAGATTTAGAAGGAGCTGTAGAGTTTCTGTATATTTGTGTGCTACATTTCAGCTGTTGTATTCTGCTAACCTCTCTTGTATCTTATTTCTCTGAGCTAGTGTGTTGCAGTCTTAACACAGGAAAGCTCAAATTTTTGTGTGCAGTAGGACTGTGCATCAGTAAACAAAAGCAGCAGCTGTGAACTCAGCATCTGCAAGCTGTGCTGTTTCACTGATCACACTTCTTTTTAAACTGAAATTGCACATAACATTCAGCTCAATGACTCAGTCCAGTTCATTGTGCTTGAAGCCATATGACCCTGAACTCCAGCACTGTCTGATTTCAGGCTAAACAAGGTTGGTCTAGGTTGGTACCAAACTGTGATGAAGCAGGAAATGACCTTCAGTAACAACACTTACTGCCGGTTCAGAGTGGGCACATGGTCATTGTCAGAACACTCTTTTTCCTGATTTGAGACTGAAGAAGATGGGAGGTAAAATGTTGTTTTTTAAAAAAAATCTCACTAAAGAACAATTTAATCAAAAACTTTTCTATTCACCCTTGTACTACAGAGTGCAGATCTAAGATCTCTTTCTATCCTTGCATTTTTACATCCAAACTAGAAAAATCTATCAGAATAGGAAACAAATAATACATAGCATTGTTGCATTATTAAGTAGTAACCAGTTGTTTCTATCACAGAATTTGATGAGTGTAAACAAAAAGACTTTGACTTTGACAGAGCCAAATGTGTTTTTTGCAGAAATGTTATATAGTGATTCTGTGAAAGCAAAATTCTAATTTTCAGCACATCTTCTGCAAAGATGTATGCAACTGAAAAGAAAATGTAATGTGACTTCAGCAGATTATCTGGGCTTGTCACATACTTGGGTGATCTAATTGGTAGAAGTGTCTGTAGATGTTGTAGGCTTGAAAGCAGCCAGTATTACATTACTGAAACTTCTTATGCAACTGTTTTTATGGCTTTGTTTAAGATAAGATATTTTATACTGGTATAGTAATACTTAGATAAGTGTAATTAATAATAGTATGTTATACAATTTGTCATCTCAGCTTCTCTTTCTTGGCAATGGAGCATTTTGTTTACTTGGTTTCATTCTCCTACTGAATATTCAGTGCTTCTGAAGTGGCACAACTCTGACCCTTTCAGATATCAGACACAGAGCTAAGTTCTCTTGGTTTATACATAGACCTGAAACCCCAACTTTTGAAGCAGCTGAGGCAAGAATGATAAAAGATGGTGAACGTAACAAATAAAATGTGTTGGATGCTCCCACTTAAGTTCTCATGGGCACCTTCCTAGTGAAGTATTGAAGGAAGTTCTTGAGGAGCTTAATCACAGGCAAAAGGTAGGAAAAACCAACAGACATTTCCACAATAACCAAGAAAGTCTATCTTGGAAAGAAGTTTCTGTCTATGGAGGTAATTAAAGAGGTTGCTGAGATCTTGAGAACAGAACTTGTCCTATGGCTTCTTACTCATCCCTGCTGCACTGAGGCATGAGAGCAGTAGTGAGTTTCCATATAATGAATATTCTACACATGTATAGTGCTGAGAAATTTGAAAGTGTTTGTTTACTCTGAAAATTACTAAAAATTGTACTTCCCTATCCATCAGATCTTCCTGATGTGCACATTCAGTTATAACTTCTTACTTGAGGTGAAGAAGGATTAAAGGAACATTGCTACAAATGATAGCTCCCTGACACAGCTCAGCTAAGGATTGAGGAGCTGGGTTGATTTTCCACTGCATCAGCAGCATTTCTAGTGAGGTCCTAGATGGTGACACATGAGCAGAGACCCTCTTGCCAGCAGAGAGGTGATGGAATGACTGCAGCCTGGAGTGTCAGGATAACACTGAGTTCATTTAAACTGATAGTCCACAAGCCTAGAAATGAAAGGGAGAAAAGTGTGTGGTGACATGATCATAGCCACAATTTAAGCACTCTAAAGACACTGTTTGAAATGGAAAATGTGTTGAGTGTAAAAAGAGTATTAACAAACCTGATGCCTTTTCAGAACCTTGACGAAACAGGCAATCCAGACTGCAGAGTTTTTTCTCTTTCCTTCTAATTCATGCATACAGGTTTTCCTCTGTGATTACAAGTCAGCCTTAGCTCAAGTGCCCTGAAGGACATGTGTTGGTCCTTATATTAAAAAATACAGATGCTCATCTAACCATAATATTAAGTAAACTTGTGCAGTCATGTAGATAATCCACCATATGAATTGACAGATTCCTTATTTAGACAAAATGGATTTTACTTACACACAGATCAGAAGATGAGTTAAGAGCTTTCTGCAGTATCAAGTTGTTCAAGCTTTATTATAAGTAAGAATTAAAGTTTTAAATTCAGGGAGGTGTTTTGACAGCATGGGGGGTTTCTCTTTAAACGTGTTTCAAATACTAAATAATGATGAAACACCATGTGTATGTGACCTTCAGAAGGTTATGATGAAGAAAAGACTTTTAGGCTGTTTTGGTAACAAGAGTATCACCAACAATGGCAAAACAGGACAGACTGAACTTATAAACATTACACCAGCCCCACGCTAGAGATAACATGTTTACTAAACTTCTCAAAATGAGCTGATACCACGAGTCTTCTCATTGTGATCAGCACTAGGACTATTTCCTGCTAAGACTGGCTGGCAGACTGGTATATTACTGCATGCCCAAAATATTGAACTTAGAAAGTGAAGCTGTCTTTATTTTGTGTAAATAAGTACAAGTGTTCTCTCCTGGAAGGACAAAAAGGTTGCCAGCAAATACAAATACTGGAAAATACCAGCGTGCTAATGATAAGGACATTTAAAGTTCATCTGGTTTTAAGGAAATCTTATTATCTCATTGATAAATGAAAAATTTATACCTTTTAGTCTTTCCAAACAACTATGTTTACGTTCTTAATTCAGCAAAACTGGTCTTTGATATTGAAATAAGTTCTCCTATGCTACAGGATGTTTAACTTTTGGAAGTTCAAAATGCACTAGACTTAGTACTCTATGAAATGGGATAGAAATGTGTTCAGGTTTTGCTCTGCTCTTCATTGTCTTCTCAGAGGTCACTTCATTATTTCAGCTTTTTCCAAAAGCTGAGGAGAGCAGTGCCGAGTCCACTTAATTGGGAGGACTGGGATTAAAAAAAGTGGAGAAATAAATACATAGAACTAAGTCAGAGCACTTGCCTGCACTTCCTGAAGGGAAAAACATGAATTGGTTAACGGTATTTTTGGAAAAATTTTTAATTATTAAAATATTCCGTAGATATTTAGGCTCATTTTCAGAGGACACCTCTGTGGTAACACAAGTAACATTTTGAATGTGCCTTTCCCTTGCTAAGCCTTCTTAGCAAAACCAAATGTCATTTGTTGCCTCAAAAGCTAAAGATGTATTTCATGTCAGACGTACAAAGATGCTACTGAACAAAATTACAGGCAAGACATTTAAATTCTGCTGCTGCTGAAATTTCTGTCATAGCTCTTTCTAATGCAGTGCACAGCAGCTCTCTGTGGTGACAGCAGAACTGGTTCTATTATGCTGCAAAGTAAATTAATACTGTGTGTGAAGGCTGAGGTCAAAATAAAAATACTTGATGGCTTGTTGTGTGCAAAAGTGACACTGCTATATGATTAGGAAATGCTGCAGCACATAAATGGAAACCTGAACACATTTCTTTTCAAATTTCAGTTTTGTCAATTTTCAAATTATTTATTTTTAGGACCAGCATTATTAGCAATTCTTGTGTTACAAGAGAACCCCCTCTACCCAGAAAGCAGATGACCTTTTCTAGTGGTGCGTGCTGAATATGTTAAATATTATAACTCATTTCAAATAAAGAAATGGTTCATATTATTTATCTGCAACATAAACATTTTAATGACCTTCAAAGAAAACTTAAGATTGTGTCTAGTTTTGCATGACCTAATCCTTGACAGTTATCAGTATTTTGTTTGTCAGTCTTAGGGGCTGCAAATTCATCCAAAGTTTCAGATAAATATCTTTGAAAGACAGATGAACTAAAAGCAAGACAGTTACTTTTATATCCCACAGCAGAACTCTTCAGCACTTTTGGAAGTGTCACCGATAATCAGGAAATTTTCAAATTATTTTAAAATGTTACAAGCAGAATCTTGCCTTCCCTAGGACTCTCTGAGTCAGTTTTAATTCCAGTATCTATTTCTGCTTGAGAAGAATCATTAAAGAAAATACATTTGCCAGAATTACTTAGAAGAAAGATGAGCTAAATTCAAAGGTTTGAAATTGCACTTAAATCCAAGTATGTGGCTCTCCTTGAGTTTAAATTAGAGGAGCACAGTATTTAGTCATGGCCTGTTATGGATTCTGAAAATGTTGGGCAATTATAGTTTTGTCTCCAGTTATCATATGGCTGTGGCAAATGGAGGCAGGTGCTGTTTGTGTGCAATCACAGCAACTAAAATCTGCCTGCACTCACTTCCCTTTGTCACCAATGAAACAAAGGGATTCATACAGAAGAAACATTTTCCCTCCTGTTCCCTTACTTCCTAGTTGCTACAAATTCTTCACTTAAGAAAAGAAACTATTTTGAATTGTGTAGCCTTATCAAATGCCTTTTAAAGCATTCTGTTGCCAAAATCTTGTTTGGCAGATGTTGTCAAGTTGTCAAGAAAGTTGTTTGGCATAAAGAAAATGGGACACTTGTTTCCTCAGGGGTATATTTTCCATAGGTATGGGGTTTATGTACATGCAGTGAAAAGACACCACAATGGTTTTCCATGTTTCCAAATATCGATTAATTATTTGAATTCCCTTGCATTTGTAAAAAGTAGTATTTCCCACAAAAAACAAACAAAACAAAACAAAAAAAAAAGGAAAACAAACACCTTTTCCCCTTAAAAGAATAGGAAAATAGCAACATCTTTTTTCCCCCCCTCCAACTAAGAACATTACTGAGCAGAAATGTGGGGGCATTGTCCTGGGTTTGTAGCCCAACTCCTTTGTGTGTTGCTCTGAGCCACATGTTAGCACAAGGGACTATACAGCCATAAAGCTTTAAGGTGTTCCATATTGATATTGCAATTAAGATTGTACTTATCTGGCTGCTGCTATGATTTGAAATCTCTTCCTCTTCTGTTTTGGAGTTCAGAGGAATAATGCAATAGTCCTGCAGTAAATCCATTCGGTAGAAAGACTTCACGATTTCTATCACAAAGTTAAATATTTGTGGTATCAAAACCAACATTGCTGACCATGAAAAAAGGACATCTGTCTTCTGCTGAGGTTCTTCCAGTTGACCATTTGTCCAAAACTGAGTAAAAATATTTACAAAGGCAGTTGTATGTTTCTTCCAAAGGCACCAGTGTGTGATCTCCACACGGTTCTCACAGTGCACACGTTGAATTAGCCACAGATACAATGCTAGCTTGAATGCCAGTCCTTACAATATCTATTTCTTTTATTTAATTAACCTTTATATTTAACGCAATATATTTATATTGCAAATCCTATCATACCACTAAATCAATTTTTCTGATGCTAGATTTGCATTTAATTCAGGGTTTGAATCATGCTCAACCTCATTGTTCCAAGTAATAGAATTTATTAGAATGGATCTACACAATGCTACACAATGAAAATGGAAGAATCAGAAAGCTAAATTGCAAAGCCAGAAACAGAGGAAAATAAGACTGGCCATTTTGGATGACTCTATTTTGGAAGGCCCATGTGTTTCCAAAGCCTTATTTTCAAAAATTGCCACTGATTTTTCCCACAGTGCTGAGCAGGTCTGTTGTGATTTCTTATTAATCAGAATAAGTCAAAAAACCACGCTCTGTACATTCACAGAACTGGTGTCAAACTCCTTCAGTAACTGAAAAGAAAATTAAAATCTTCTGTTCTCAGAACTGTTGTGGCTTTCTTTTCATATTTCCTACGCTAAGATGAGGCAAACTCCTAGAATTTGCACTCAGTTACACTCAGTACCTTCAGGAAACCCCTCTCACATACTGACAACTCTAATAATCCTTCAACTGCCACCTCAGTTTCTTCCTGTGAGAGATTTTTGCCATTTGATGTTACAAACGAGCTTTGTAAAGTAGGAAGAGGAAGAAAAAATCTTTTAAAATCTTCTAGAAATTGATTCTTTCCCTTAGTGAAAAAAGAGACTAAAAAATGAATTGAATGATCTTTTAAGGCATTCTTAAGCCAAGAGGATGTATTTTAAGAACGCATTAAATAGCGAGCAGATATTTTCCTGTAAATAAAAATTAGCTTCTTATTTCTAGGTACATGATTTAAGCTTGAAGAGCATTTTCCAGCTACCTGTCGTGTGCATTACTGAAATGTAAAAGTAAGTAAAAACAACTTAATTACATATTTTTTTCATACACTAGAAAATATTTATTGGATAGAACAAAAAATTGCGTAATTTATATATAATGGTTACTAGGAATTTCGTATTCTAGTCTCCCAGATGCCACAGTGGCTTTGCTATATCCCAGAATTACAAGTACTAATAAAATTTTCTTGCTCCCACTTCTCATCTTTCCCATGATTATCCAGTAGTTCAATTCACTAATTAGACTAAAATATATTAAGATAACTTTGCATTATGAATATTTACCCTTGAAAATCATTCCTATGAAATCATTCTGTTTTAAAAGCCACCCAAAATTAACCTTCCTAAATTGTACTCCGAACTCCTACCCACAGTTCTGGTTGAAATAAGGTCCCACAGATCCAGCCAGCAAACCACACTGAAATCCCACCTGATCATCTGTGTCACTGCATGATGCTATCCCAACAAACGGGGCTTTCTCGAAGTGAGCTTAGTGGGTCCCTGCTCTGGGATTTATAAAATGCAATAAAAAATGACAAAAAACACAAATGCAAATCTATTTTAAAATATAATATTAGCATTGTCAACATGAAAGACCTTATTTACTGCACAGAGAAGAAAATATTCAGAATCGTGTAGTTTGTTTCGGGGAATGCATGAAAAAGTTTCAACAACTAACACACAGTGTTTCTTTGCAAAATAGCCCCGTGCATGATGCTGAAGTGAAATGGGTTTTGCTCATTCTTGTAAAAGAAGGTCATTACCTTCTATTGTGACTGCTACTTTTGGATTACCTGTCTTTGTCTCTGCACAAGTCAAACAATAAATAAAGGTAGTCTGTTAATATAGATTGCAGGTTAAACTGTTATTTATTGTCACCTTTTATGGAGAGATTCTATAAAGGTTGTTATTGACCTTCCCTGCCTACAAAATAAGAGTCAGGTATTTATCCCAGGCAATCCATTAGCAATGAAAAAAAATTACAGTCTTCCTGAGGAGGCACAGGCAGAAAATGAGCTGCAACAATAAATCCTGATGAGTAAGAGTTCCCAAATTGAAATGCGTCACAAATTCACATCAGGTTATGTCTCTGAGCATATGAGATGAGGAAATAGTTGAGAAACAACAGATCCCCTCCTGCAATTTTTGAAGCCTTCTTTCAAATATGGTCTGGGATTTGGATAGAGTTGAGCATGAGAAAAGTGTACAGCACATTTTCATTCCTTTCATTTCATGGGCTCCCTGCCCATGGTAGGGGAGTGGAACGAGATAATCTTTAAGGTTCCTTCCAACCCAAACCATTCTGTGATTCATTTGAAGTTCTCAGGAGGATGCTTATCTGGAAAAAAGTAAAGTAGCCTAGATCTGACTCTACTAGACACAACCCTGGAGATAATACAAGGTGGGGAGAATGTGAGATAAGACTTCAGCTCCTCAACAGCACTTTACTGGTATGTTCCTGCCAACAACCTTGCTCCACCTCAAAGTTTGTTAAGGTCGATGGTGCTGCTTTCCTTGCAGTAAATACTCCAGTCTGGAAAAAATGTCCACGCATTGGCAAAGTTTCAGTCGTCACTGATTTTTGAGACAAAGCATTTTGTTTGCATATGGGTTTTTATGAAATATGCCTTGCTTTTCATTGTTCTAATTGTCTCCTTGGGAAATCTGTCATTTTAATGACCAAAGCTTTTCTTTTTCCCCTCTTAGTTGTGGAAAAGACCAAAATCTCACTCTTTGCACAGCGATCCATATGACAGTGTTGGAGTGAATAGTGTCACATGCAGTCCAGTGAACACCTAAACAATATGGTCCAAAGGGCTTCCATTTACTGGTGACACCATCAAGGCTTAGACAAATGAAGAGGAGCACTAGAATTGCTAACTGTTAATAATCATATATTATTATATATTATATCATCATATATTATTATATATTATATCAATACTCAGATTGATTCCCTCTGAAAACAATTAAATGGGTTGTTCCTAGGCCTATTAAGCAGGTTGCCCTTCACATCATGAACTGTTCGCACTGTCCAAAAATTTTAACTATCTGACAGGTGTACAGAGCTTTATTTAAAGTGACTTTATGTCACTTCCCAGCTGCTGTATCCCATAGCCCCTGGGTTACCCATGACAGACTCATTAATCTGGCAGCTCTACAGAGACAAGGTGGGAATGCTCCAGTGACTCACAATCGAGCTTCGCCTTAGACTGAAGTACATTGGTAGGTGAGAATTTCAATTTTTTTCTGCATCAGCTGTAATATTTTACTTGCTCATTTTTAGGTTGCCTATTTGCAGCCAAGTAGAATCAAATTTAGGGAGCTTTTAAAACAAAATTTGAACTTATGTATTCAAAGACCTCTAGAGCTGCACTACATGGAATATTAAAGATGCCTTGTTGCTGCCAATTCTGCTTCCCAGCAGCAAGGAAAGAGGGATTTAATCAAACGAGAGTGCCTGGGCTAAGTGGTAAATCATGCAGCACTTTTCAGGAGTGGGCAATGTCAGCCTGGTTAGGCACAGTAGACTCTACATCCAAAGCATTTAAAATACATTTTATTGCACCAGCAGTTGCCAACTGATCCTTGCTAATGTGATCAAAGTGTTAATGAACAATGACATGAAAGTTGCTTCTGGCAGCTTTTTTCAAAAAGTGACCAAGGCCAGGCTGCTCAGTAATGTTCAGCAGCTGATAGGCCTTTGTGTCAGAGAAACTGATAAGAAAAAGGTGATAAAACAACTTTACATGAATCATTTCGGTGAAGTATTTTGACCTTCTGATTTTGGAATGACTGCATACTTGTATTTGTGAATCTTTTTGTGGCACTTTTATTTTTCAGTGGTACAGTTATCAGAACCAAACTTGTAACAGTTAGAAGATGGCCTTCTTGAGAGTAAACCCGATGGGTAGGCTATAAAACACTGAGTATCAGAGAGCTGATGAATTTTTTGCTTCCCCAAAGGTTGATTTGCAAGAGGGGCTAGGGTTTGTTGTATGTACACAATGCACATTCTGATATGATGATTAAAGTAAGTCAGAGTAGGATTTTACACTCCCAGATTCCTCTCTTTGTGATTCTTTATAAACATCTCTTACACATTTACACTGAAAGTTCTTGCTAGAGGAGAAAGCTATAAAAAGCAGGCACTGAAGCAATATAACCTGGGTGTCATAAAAAGCTTGGGCAGTAAAATGTCATCTCTCCAGAAAATAAATGTTCTCATGACTTTCAGTGGAGCGCCATTTTTTCCTTTAGGTACTAAGGTGGGGTCAGGATGAGCACAGAGCAGCAACACCAAAATGATCCTAAAGTTCAGTGATCAGCTGTTGGTATCAACCAAGGTACCAAAGACCATGAGTCAGGATCAGATGATAAGGTATAAAAGTTACTTATGTATATTACTAAGGGATATGTACCAGATCAAAGTAATTATCTAAGAAGAGCCCTTTTATTCTGTGATCTTGCTGTCCCTACTATTTTTCTTCCTTGATTTTTGAATCACACAAAGATTTTTACTGTTCAGTTGCTGCAATGACACTGTACTTTAACCCTTCAAGGCCAAGCTTTTGGTTGTATTCAAATCTTCACTAAGAAAAATTTTGTACTTCTGATTGAATAACATTTTTGTCCTCTTGTGGATTTAGTTCAGAGACAGCTCCTTAGGATCCCTCTAGGTCTCTTTCTGAGGCCCAGTAACCTCTTCAGTTCTGTAACAAAAACCTGCAGGTTAATTACAACCATGAACAAGGAGCCTGACCAGCAGTGAACAGTTTATTTTGTAGCTGCTCATTTTTCTTATTGTCTCCATTACAAGAGTGTAAATTCAAAGTAAATATCTTTGAGGAATATTAATTCAAATGAAAATTACAGGAGGGGTTTTGTGAATAAAATATTGACAAGTGCACTAAGAAAATGTGAACATTTACAGAGGTAAAGAAGTTTTCAATTTCATAGGTTCCTTATTTAAGTTCTCTCATAATTGTCAGCAACAAAAAACCTGCACTATTGGCAATCAATGTCAGAACATTTTTACCATTTCCATTTTACTTAATTTCAGTATATCTCATTTAACTTTGGAAGGAAATTTATAGTGATTTACATGTCCCAGACATGTCAAAAGAGATATTAAGCAGTATTAAGCCTTAAGAAATAATCCTGCTTTATTTCATTCCGTCTGAGGACTGTGCAGAGGAATAATGTGAATGGATTAGGAAATTGGTGTAACACCTGTCAAGTAATGTTATCTGTGAATGTGCATGAATTCTCCAAAGTTAAACTAACTGTTCTATATCAAATTCTTCATGTTCTTGAGGAAGGTAGGAACAAAAATAACCTGTTAAATCAGCTTGCAAAGCTCCACTTTCAATGGGCCATTTTTATTTTCTTGGTTTGTACAGAGCCTGATCCAGTGCTTTGTGAACGTGTTGTCTCTGTTGTTTCTGCACCTTCAGTGGGAGCCAAGCAGAAAAGGGGGTAGCTTTGACCAGGTAATTTCAGTCCTTGCAGCCACATCAGGGTGCCTGGATCTGCAAACGTTCAGGGTGCACAGCTCCACAGGCACATCCAATCTTTTGGGATGTGCTCTCAGCAAAGCTGACTGACCCTGTCAGGGAGTTCATTCCTGCTGCTGCTCAGGGTTGCAGCTGAGCAAACTAATTTTGGGAAGCAAGTCTTGCCTGGCTGCAACAGACAGCAAACAGGGCACCCTTTTATTTAAATATTTTGCCACACTTCCAGAAAGTATACCTGAGATGTCAGGGGAGAAAGCCTCACAATATAAGTTTATAAAAGTCCAGGAAATTATCTTGTCTGCTGCTGAGGGGCAACTAAACCATCTGCTGGGCTGCAATAGGATATTTTGATTACAAGCAGTTATATAATATGCAATTCTGCACAGGATCCACACAGTCTGGATTTTAGACTATCTGTGATGAGGGTAGAAGGTACCGTGTATAAGTATTAATTAGCTCTGGATTTGAACCTGAAGAAAAAGCTTTTATTGAACCTTTTATTGATGTCAACTGTGTAGTGCCTCCAGCAGAAAACACATTTTGTGTGTTTATTGGTGTCAGCACACAGCTGATATAGACACAGAAAGCAGAGAGGCGGCTGGCATGGCAAACATGCCTTACCTTGTACCTGATGATGTCTGGAATCTGTTTCGCACCCTGCTGGAGGGATCACAGGTCCATCATGTGCAGGGAAACAAGGAGGCGAGAGCTCTGAAAGGGTGCCTGGATTCGTAAGGCAAGTACAGTCAGCTGTTACCAACTCTTGACAGCCACATTCCACTGTGTGAAATTTATATATGGTGCTATTTCTTGATCAGGCAGTTTGAAAATGTTAGGACTGACTTCCTTTATTTCCCACTAAATCCAGGTCCTGTGTT
Source organism: Eulacestoma nigropectus (assembly GCA_013397775.1). Lineage (NCBI taxonomy): Eukaryota > Metazoa > Chordata > Aves > Passeriformes > Eulacestoma > Eulacestoma nigropectus. The sequence continues at coordinate 1,838,820 of VZTE01006658.1, forward strand.
ATTTGTGGGAAGGGGAAGCACCTCCTGTTTCTTTGTGCTCTGGTGCTGTTCCAGTGTGTCTGCAGCATCAGCCTGATAACCAAATTACACAGACCCTCCCCATGATTTAACTGGCTTCCAAACTTGTTGAAAAATGGGCACAATAAAAAAGGGTTGTGAAATATTTCTCTGGTTAAATGTCACTGTTAATATACCAGAATGCACAGAAATGGGGATTATGTATAACTATAGACATTTTGCTGCATTTAAATGTGCCTAATTTGTCATAAAATTATTTCTCTGTGGTTCTGAAGAAATCTTTTAATATCATAAGAGATTTCACCCATTTAGAGTTTACAAGAGAAATTATCAACTGTCAGACCTGTTCCTGGAACAGTCTTCCAAATTCTGATTTTTGTCTTTTTGAGGAGTTTTGGGTTACTTTTTCTCATACAGTTTCATAGTATATATTAAATTATTTTCATTAGATAAAAAATGAAAACAATGGTATATATGTAAAATTTATCTGAACAGGACAGACCCTGAAAAGAACCATCATTTTGGCATTAATTTGTATTGAATTTCTTATCTATAAACCAAGTTTGGTGAAGCAACAGGGAGAAGGGCCTGACTTCCCAATTTTGAAAATGTAGCGTCACAGAATTGTTTAGGAAGGAAAAACATCTAAGGTCATCAGTTGAAACCATTTCCCCAGCACTGCCAAGGCCACCACTAAACCGTGTCCCCAAGTGCCACATCTATATGTCTGTTAAACCCCTCCAGGGACACTGACAGGTCTTAGTCTTTGATGCTAAGTAGCTGCCACAAAATGATCACAGCTAATAACAGATTCGCTTCTGTCATAGCTATTTCAGAGCAGTCTTGCTCCCAGTTGAAAAGCTGTTAAATTCCAGCTGGAATAACTGATTTCACACATTCTCCCCTCTGCTGAAAGAATCTGAACAAACTCCAGTATTTCAGTTTGCTTATTTGTTTCAGAACATACTGCAACTTTTCCATGTCTGCACATGCGGCATGGCAGCTCCCCCAGGTACGCATCTGGTGGGTTTTGTGCAGACACAGACACAGCCAGGACATGCAAACATGAGGTTTTCCACAAGATAAATGCACAAGCCGGAGCTGAAGACTAGTGAACTTCAGTAGGAGGAGGTCCAGCTGTCACTGTCTCTCAGCTGTCACTGTAGTCAGCAGAAAGGAAAAGGCTTCCTTTTGAGTTGTTTGAATATGCCTGAATTCCCTCCTGTGGATGGCACTGGGAAGGATAATCACTCTGACAGTACAGAGTGTGAGCAACTTCTGTGCGTGTTTGTATTCCTTCCCCTGCTACAGCCTTCCCCCTGGGATCACAGGCTCCCTGAGTGGGAAGCGAACACAATATGCTTTTAAGGCAGTGGCATTAATTATCTGACATCTATTAGATACTTGTCATTTTCACATTTGGGCTGAATCACCAGCCTTTTCAGGCAAGCATGTTGCTGCTTTCCCCTTCCTTTGCCTAACACGCTTTGATTGTGGGAAGAAGGGCATCTAGTGGCTTCTCTCTTGTTGCTCTCCAGTTCCACCTTTCAGAGACTGTAATACTGAGATTGTGTTAGGTAGAATTTGTGACACAGTTGTATTCATAGAGTATGAACAGTGTTGCGAGAGTGAAGTCTTTATTTAGAAAATTAATAATTTGTAAAAAAGCCTTAGTTACAGGGAAATGCCCATTCAAACAGCCGAGACAGGAATTGGTTCAGGATGTTTTGTGCCTCCTCCTGGCCATTTCATGAGTTAATCAAAAAGAAGTCTTCTAAAAAAGCAACAAAAGTAATCAAGCCTGTAATTTCAAAGGGATAACAGCATTTCCCTGGGCAGAATGAAATTCTTTTGTTCAATTCTCATTTCTGTACCCCTAATGTTTATAGGGCATTTCACATAGTAATGTATGCAAGCTGGCAAATGAAAAATAATATGGATAATTACAACAGAAGCAGCTAATAGAAGCTGTAATATCTACATCTTGTCTGTAACCATTACAGTTTATGGTATTAAATTCATTTAAATGAAGAAGGGATAATTTGCAGTGTAGCAAATTATAAACTTAACTTACTGGTATTAGCACAATCCCTGATTTCTCTCTGCAGTATTTCAGGCACTATGTTGTTTCTGCTATGGAAATCTAGGAAGATAAAACAGCTGTGGTGAAATATCTGTAAGCAACATCACCTCAGTCAAAAGGACTCAGCGTTTTCCAAAAGGCAAACTGGATTCACTGGTTTCTTAGGATCTGGAGAGAATTTCACAATTCCTTGCTTTATAAACTTACTTTGCCTGGGAGGGTGAACAAAACCTTTTTAAATGGCATTTGGTGTGAAAGGATGTAGAGAAGCAGATGTGAGTGTCCCTGAGAACTAGAAGCAGACACCGTTCTATGTCTCTAGACAGATGCACGTGAACGAGTAAAGATTCACAATTGCTCTCAAGCCCTGTGTCATTTCAATGGTTTTACTCTGACTGGGAAAAATATTCGATAGCATCAGAAATCACTTCTATTGTGAACTCCAGAAAGCATGAGGAGCTTCTAAATGCTTCTTGAAAATCTTCCACTCAACTCATGAATGTATCTGAATTTCACTTTAAAAACCACTACAAGATCAGCTGTGCTTCCAAATTCCAGTGGCTCCGGCTTTGCATGCCAAGCTTCACCAGTAGCTCTCCCTTTCCATGATATATGGGCTATGAAGAAAGCAAAAATATTTGTGAATCTCCCAAAGGTCCACTAAAAATAACATTTATGATTAATTGCCCAAATTATCCCACCAGAACATAATTGATATTTACTGTTCATCTTTTAAAAAACTCTGCACCAAGTTACCTCACTTTACTAAAAAATTGAGCAGCGCAAATGTTATACATGAATGAGCTGCAGGAAATACACCTTTATTTTTGCATAAAAGATATTTATACCAGCTAAGCAGTTTCAGCACACAATTCCATCTGTATTAGCATTAGATCTGCACTTGTCTTCAGTTATTGAATATTCCAGTCTTTAACAGGCCATGTAATTACCTCAAATACTACATTTAAGAATGACTTAAAAGCTTAAAAGCTGTAGTTCAGAACCTATTACACATATTTTATATCCATATTACTACACATAAAAAACTTTCTAGATCACCAAGTAGAGACCTTCCAGACTACCTACAAAGCACAAGCTTATGCTATTTATTGTTTAAAAATAATTACATTTCTGCTGTGAAAGGCTGCAGTGGTTTTTATTCTGGAGGTGCAACACTAGTGGTTTTAATATTTTCTTAATCAAGTATTATTAAAACATCCTCAGAAAATTGTATTATGTGTTGCATAATGAAACATAATGTGACATTATGTGCTACATAATTTCTTGAAGTTTTCTGGCTGAAAGCTCAAGCAAACAGGTTTCACCCATTATACTATGCCACAAATATATATTTTAACTCAGGGTTTACTCTTATTATTTCATGAGCATGTATTCAGGCAAGGCCATTTGCTGAGCACTCTTTTCCACCTGCCACTCTTTGCCTCAGCTACCTGGATTGTAACTTTTAAAGACAAAGTCTGGCTTTTGCTTTACTAACTTTGTACCGTGATCTGGTCAGGCTTTTTTTGGCCTTCAGCATTTACCAGTTTTCATCACTTAAAATTTGCCACGTGCTCCAGAGCTTATGAAATACATTATTTTATCAGAAATTACTGTCATTTGTCAAGGTTACATGGTATTTTGTGCGTGTTGGTTTGGTTTCTATTTGACTTTCCCTTGCAATCTGGATTAAAAATTTTTATACTCAGCCGATGGTAAAAAATCCGTTTCTCTTTTGTCAAAGCTTTTCATGTGAAAGTTTAATAACATGCACTGAAAGTTTCGACTCTCCTATTAGACCCACTAGGGAATTTTTTATGAAAGCTAAAGCCTTCAAAGTAACAGCAAATAGTAATATTTTCAGTAAAATTTATAAGGTACTTGAGGATATGGTTTAAGGGTGATTATGGTGGTAGATGGTAAGATTAGATGAACCTGAAGGTCTCTTTCAACCTTGGTGATTCTGCGATTTCCTTATGTCTCATCTGTTACTGCAGTGGCATAAATATGACTTCCTTAAAGGACAGACTCTCTTAATGTATATTAAGCTGCTCACTAAAATATTGTTTGACTTTGAAGTCAATACATATTTTTTCTACTTCCCACTAGAACAACTGCTTTAAAACATCTTTGTGACCATAAGATACAAAACAAGGTTGTGGGTTCTCTCCTTCTACTTCATCTCTGACTACACAGGAAAATAATTTTGTATATCCTTTGTTTTCAGACTCTCCTGTCCAGTGGTCATGTATTGAACTGTTTTATTTTGCCTGAAGTTACACTCAAGGTAATTTTACTGCACAGGTGGAAGGCAGTTCTGTAGAGTGATCTGCCTCTTAGCTGCCTGCAGTGCTTGCTAATTCACATCATAACCCTAATTCTTCATCCTAAAATACATTTCTAGTCTTCCTGATCTTTTCACCTCCTTAGAGAACTGGTTTGGTCGTAATTCTGTCTTTATCAGGGATTCATAAAAGTGTCTGAACAGCTTCATCTGCCATAACTGAATGTGTTGTCCGAAAGTCTCTGGGGACAGAGGGGTTTTGTGTGTTAAAGTCCCACACAGAGCCAGAGCAGCCCATGATTAAAGAGAGGTGCAGCCAGCTTCAGCTCAGGGTGTCTTTGCACATAAACCTGCGGGTTTACTTCAGGCAAAGAGCAAACTGCAGCTCATAAACTGAAATGCTAGCAACACCTAGGAGAACGCTCCTCATAGAGGTATAACTTAATAATTTAAACCTGTAATTTCAGTGTTTCAGTTTGAAATATTGCCTCATAAAGAAAATCCAGAAAGGGTTTCAGTTCCAAGTAAGTTTGAATGTAGAAATTTAATATCTCTTACTTTCTTTTTCCCTTCTTTAAAAAATGCCATGTACAGTCAATCTCCTGCACTGTTGGTCACCTTGCTGGTCAGTCTCTCACATTACTGAATATTACTTTTAGAAAGGCCTTGCCTTTAAGAATGCTCTATTTGGTTTGTCCAATTAGTTCTGGCAACTGAGTTTATTGTACATATTTTGAATCTAATTGTTCTGGTCATTACAATATCCTGTTTTTCCTTCTACTGTTAGTTTACAGAAGAATTTAAGTACGATGTGAATGATTATTTATAGGATGTGGAAAAAACATCCAAACGTAAAAAGTAAACTGACAGAAACAGGGGTTTGTCAGTTGAAGCATTCTGCTTTACAGGTTAGTGAAGCAAATAACTGCTCCTTCTACTGATACAAATATTTTCAGGACCTTGCTAGGATGCCATTTTGCTTTTTTGTATCTATATTTATGTAAACTTTTGTAGGTTCTTCTGTATATAGAAGATATATAAAACCACCTAGTATGTTCTTTTGTACACAGCTATATTTTGTATTCTACCAGCAAAATCAGCAACTTCAGCTGGACTTTTTCCTTGGAGGCCCACAGAAAGGGCACAGCTAAATTGTTTGCACTAGGGTGCCGGCAAGAGGTTGTAAACTGAAAGACTGTAGTACAGGAATTAGTGCATGTGTGAAGGGTTTCCTGCTCTGCATTTCTCATCTCCAGAAAGCCCCACAATCTAAGCAGCATATCATGCTTTCTCTTTGAATCACAGTTTAATTGTGCCAGACCAGAAAATGCTGTTCTGAGTTGCAGTTCAGCTTCCCCTGCAGTCACAAACCAATACATTTAGAATGCTTTATTTTAAAGAAGAAATATCATGAAAGCACATCCCAGGCACACCCTGTCCATCTGTTCCCTACTGCACATCCAAGTAATTCCACTCTCCTCTGAGGCACTGGTAATTCCTTCTCCACTGGTGCCAAACAGCAAGTTCAAAACACAGATGGATGCTGAGCAGCAGGAAAAGCAGTTCCAGTAAATTTTAAAAAAGTGCTGACAGCCATTCCCCTGCTTGGTGTCCCTGGCTTTAAGTACTACAGCACACACTGGGGAAGAAATGAGCAGTTCCCAAGCCCAGGTCATTAGTTAGCAGGTTTTGTTGATTCCAGCTCGAGTCAGGTATGTGCATCTGAGGGCAGTGTTCATTGCTAAATTAACACTGAGCACGGTCTAAATGGATAAATCTGTCTAGTAAAGTGCCTCTCTTGGCTTCCTTGAATTTAGGTTCACTATTAAGCTTTGCTCGAATAGTATAACTTACTATACTCCATATGAATTTAAACTGATGACAGAAAAGACCTGACAGTTTATAAATAAGTTGCTGCAACACAATAATCTCTCCACAGGCAGGGCCTCAAAGGACCCCAGGAAATTCATTCGCCATTCACTACTCCCTGTTGACACCTCAGTCCTCTCTTCTCCATTTCTCCTTCAGCTCTTGCAGCATTTGCAGTTACTTTTTAACATCCACTCCTAAAATTGTGACTCCCCCAGGACTGTTGCCACCTACGGACCTCTCATGTCCTGGAAAAGGGACACACCACGGGACTTTCCTTGCTGAGAGAAGCAGGAGGCAGCGAAGCCCTGGGGCTGCCCGTGTGGGGGGGTCTGCCCATCTTCCTGCTGGGGGGACTGCTGGCAGTGAGGGACCCGCTCATCTTGGCTGTGTTAACAGCAGTGTCCTCGCTGCTGAGGGGAAGAGCTGTGCTCCTGCTGCCAGCAGTGCCCACCAGCACCTGCAAGTGTTCCAGGCTAGGCTGGACAGGGCTTGGAGCAACCTGGTCCAGTGGAAGGTGTTTCCTGCCCATGGCAGGAGGTTGGGACCAATTACCTCTATGGTGCCTTCCAACATAAACCATTTTACAGCTCCTGTTGGAGAAGTTTTGGAGGGCTCTCTCCTGTGCAGGGGCTTCACCCTGTGCAGGGCAGTGACCCACAGGAGCCCAAGGGAGCTGTGCCCTCACCGAGAGCCTTTTGGAGAGCACTCAAAGGGGGACACACTGACTGTCTGCCCTAGGGCTGAGCACCCTCTTCCTCATGTCATTGCACCCCTTCTGAAAACACCCCGGGGTGAAATAACCCCCTCACCTTATTTTTCCCCCCTTTTTTAATGTTGAAATAGCTTTCCAGTGGCTGCCATACACTTCAACTTGCCTGAAGGTGTCCTGACGTGTAAGGAGAGACGAGCAGGAAGAATGGGGGAAGAACAAGCCCGGGGATCTGGTATTTAACCTCAGCTCTGTTACTGACCAGCAGACAGTGCCAAAAGAGTGTTTGAAGGTCTCTTAACCTCAGATCATGGCGTGGCCTGGGCAGAGGGGTCAGGCTGGGGGGGGGAGAGGCACCACACCAGACCATCAACACTTGACTTCTTTTGTGTGTGCTTTAGATTTTCCTGCCGTAAATTGATGTTAAAAACAAATTGCAATGACTTTTTAGATCTCTCAGAAAGTTTTCAATTAAAAGAATACAAGAATATGTTTGAGGAATTCTTCATCACCCTTACACATACACTAATTCACTGTTAGTAATTCCACATTGAACTCCTGAAAAAATTCTGAAACCCTGTGGCTAAAACAAAGCAAAATAAATAAAATCCAAGCTTTTGATTCTTCCTCAAGAAGAATTAAAACTGTTTGACCTCTTAGACACTACTTTCAAACAACACTAATGAAAATAAGGTCTAGTTATTCTATCTTTAAATGCTATTATATATTTTATGCATACTAATCTTTAATAATTTGGGGGTTCTCTTTTTAGGATCCTTGTCCCTGACTGATGAACACAACATAAAGCCACTGGCTGAAGGGAAGAGAGACTCAGACAAAGAATCTGTGTTAAATGTATGTTAATTTTTTTTGGTCCTGCTTCTTAATGTGCTGAGATTTTCTACATAAGGAGCATCACTTATGAATCACCCAGGGTTTTAGCAGATTTTCTTTTTAGAATTTCTGAACAATAAGTAGAGAGCTTATAACTTGGCCAGAAATTGTGCTATGTGCGCTTCTCTTTGAAATTTTTCATAAGGAAAAGAAATTCCTAAAAAGGGGTATAGTATACATTCGAAAATTCAAATTATACTTCATTTCAAATGGTTTCTAGTCTTAAATTTCTCTAGATTTTGATTGATTTTTAATTAAATGTTAAAGGCAGGGAATACAATTTTTAAAGCAGACAAGAAGATATTGATTATAAAGTAATTACAGATGTTTCTGGGCATGCTTTGGCAGGTTCATTAACACTCAGTGCTAATAATGACCAGGTGTGTTCTTCACGTTAATGTCACTGCAGCTCCATCTTGTGGCTGAATGATTATTCTCGATTAATTTTCGATTCTGTAGGAAAAAGTTGGTCAGAAACAAACATGAAACAATGATGAGGAAAGGAAATCGTAGACATGATTAATTTCATTGCCATTGTTTATATAAGAAAAAAGTGACAGAAAAAACCCCCAACCCCAAGTGTTTAGCACTCACCTTCCATGGTCGTAATTTGCCATGTCCAAGTGGATAATTATAAACTGGGGGAAGTTTTAGTTAAAATATTATTTAAGAAAATGAAAGAAAAAATTTCATGATTATTATGATTATCTGGATCAATGAGTTTGTGAATCATAAATACCCTGCCAGTCATGTTTTGTTCCTATTTCATACAGGTGATCAAAAATTCTGATGGGCAGTTTAACCTTGAGGCTGCGATTAAAAATGTTGACATGATGTCCAGTGAGTTGAAGAAAATAAATGGTAATTCTGACTTCATCATCCAAGTTCCAAGTTCTTAAACAAGAAACTGTTTAAGACATTGTTCTGAGAGTGTGCAGTTGTGAATGGCCTGCTTTTCTGTCAGGCAACTGGGTTTTAATGTAATGAAGCAATAGATTTGCTCTGGTGTTTTGAAAGATTAATGAAGCAGTAGTTACAGAGCAATGGAATCGTGTTAGTTAACCATGGGAAACACCTGTCAGGTGATCAGTCATTCCTTTGTAGGAACACTGAGAGCCTTCTAATGCAAATATTACCTATATGCCAACACCAGACTGAATTTAACCATCTCGAAGTAAGCGAAACAAGGCAACCTTTCAACTTTTTGAATGAGTTGGTAGATGACCACTAAAACAATGCTGTAGGTAGATTACCATTCACTGTCATTCAATAAATACCATGCTGATGCACTGCCCTTTGTCTTTCAGTGGAAAGCCAGCTGCTGCTTTGTGACCTTATTTTGAATTTCAACCATCCTGTGAAGGCCAAAGATTCAAGAGAAGCTGAAGAAAAGACTTGGAGTTTGACAGATTAAGTAACATCCGTTTTCATGTTCTGTCTTCTATTAATACTGCTGAAGCTGCTTCTCCTTTCTTCTTCATGTTCATCTTCTTTCTTTTAATGAAGTTTGAACTGTACAATGATAGCATGGTTTCCTGCAGTTAGACTATTTTTATTTTAAGCTAAACATGTGGAATGGAAAAAAAAGTAGGTTATTGGTTCTGAGAGGGGTTTTTCAACCCACATTTCCCAAATTAAGCCCACTATGGCTGGAAAGACTGTTGTAATTAATCAAAAAGGTCAGGAAACTGGGCATGAAGTTTTTCACGTGGTTTTCTCTTTTTAAACAAAAACGTTTTGGAACAGTAACAAAAGATTTGAGATTCACTTCAAGTTCATTGCTCTCTTATCTCAGTTGTGCTCAGGGAAACGGGATAAGAAACTGTCAGTGAACTGCAGCTTGTGTTTTGAGCTGCCTTCGTCGTCTTAAAAATGTTGCTGAGGACAGGGTCAAAGAGCAAATTACTTCTGGAAAACCAAAAGTACTTTTCATTCCAGTTTCTGTAACGACTGTCTAACGCAACTAGTTACAAAAATAGGGAGGAGTTGGTGGCCGAAATACTCTATCCTGAAATCTTCTTGGCCCAAAATTTGCACATCCACTCTTTTCATGTAGTTCATTACAATGAACATTCAATCATACTTTATTTGTGGACATGTTTGAATGTTGAGATGTATTTTTATTCTTATACCAAATATATTTATCTGAATAATCAAAAGGACATTTATTCTACTTTAAAAAATATGCAGTGTTAGAATTTGTTATGCTGGTTTATATCTTATTTCTCTTTCGCTGGTGAGATGATTTAAAATTAATAAAACAATTCCATAGGAGGTGTTTCTGAGTTGTCAGATTTTTCAAGGCAGGGCAATGGAACAGAATTACAGCTTACAAGAGTCAGTGGTGGTATGGGGGATGCTGATCTTAATTTTAACACTTTTGAAAAAGATAGATTAGAACTGACTTTTCTTCCACCAGATTAGTAGTGAACTTTTAAAAATACTGGGCTAGAAGCAGCTTTTGTCAGCTGAAGAATTTTTAAAATTTTATTTTTCATCTTTATTTTTGGACTCATAGTTGCATGGAAATGAAATTTGTTAACTTTGAATTCCAGCTCTTAGCTAAACATCTTAGAAAGGAACATTTACAAAACATACCTCTATAAGTAAAACTGTTTATGAAAGCTGATTATGTTATCTGGGAAGCTTTACAGATTGTATGGAAGGTATTTTCTACCTTGAGTTTTGGTTCCAGTGTTTTAACTGATACAAATACAAATGACTTTACAGGAGAAAAAGCCTGACAAAGTCTATCATAATTATCAAACCAAGGTCTTGTCAGAACACAAAGGAAATTGAAACCCAAGGCAATGAGTTGGATAAATCCCACTTAACAAAGGTGAGGGAAAAACTCTTGATACAGGATGCATCAGTGATCCTCAGCTGCAACTTGTATCTTTGAACCGAGAATGTCCCTGGTTTCCTTTTAAAAATCCAGTGAAACAGAAAGCAGTTGTGCAAGAGGAACTAAGTTTGGCCTGACTGTGTGTGCTTTCTAAGAGATCGGGGGGGGTTCTGCCAGTTAAGGATCACATGATTGTAATTTTGTTGATGTGCTCCTTGTAAAAATGTAATTGCTTGATTCAGTCAGAAAGTCTCAGCTGAAGAGAGGTCTGTGTGGAGGGAAGCTTCTTTCTGAGTGAGGTTAAGAGAATTCTAGGAGATACAAAATTCCCGTTGTGGGCTGAGGCATGGACTCCTCAGTGGCCTGGCAGAGAGGATGTGCTGTCTGTCAGTGGGGTGTTTTCCTGGAAAAGTGTGAACAAACAACTTCACAGCTGAATAACCCAGACCCAGATCCTGACAGGCACCTGCATTTCCAGGGCTGGAGGTTTTTGGTGCCACTGAAACCTGTGTGTCTTTCAGATCTGGGTTGGACTCACATATAAGTGAGCATAGTTAGATTTACTGGGGAAAAAAATTGGCTTTTATTGTCTTTTGTCTACTCCTCAGCTTGGACAATGTTTGGGTCTACAGTATCACTTCAAATAACAAAATTGCTGTTGCAATTCTGATCCAAAAGAAGAGCTCCTATGAAAGCAGAGACTTGTACTGATATTTATTTATGGTTCACTAAATTTGGTGTGGAAATAACTTCAAGAGGATATACATATCTTGGAATATAAAAAATTCTCATGTGCTGTATGATTAATGGACAGTAATAAACACTTTGTAGGGAAATTATATTTATAGAGTACTGTATTTAAGGCATAATTTAAAAATAACATAGTCCTTTTACTTTGAAATTATGAATTTTAATGACTTCATGGTTTTAGTTTGCTGAAAAGGGAAATATCTTGAAGTTTACAAACTTCAGCAGGTTTCAGTACCATATGTGATCTTCTCTAAGGTTTCATTTAAATATGTCCTGCAGCGTATTTTAACATGCACTGGTTTCTTGAACCTCTGTCTTTTCCATCAATCAGAAGAAGGGGTGTTCTTTGGAAGTGGTCAATTATGTCTGCTACAGAAGAAAATTCCTGTGGGATGGAAAAAATGAGAAGGCTAAGGCCAAAATGTCAGAATTACTAGTAACCAGTAGAAACAAAAGGGTTTTTTTTAAATTCTAAATATTTATCAGTATTATAAAAATAGATATAAGGTCCAGTAAATATCACCAGATCAACTGCTCTCATTCCTGCCATGATCTGTAGCTCAAGTAACTCTGTGTACAAGCTGCTGCAATGTTGTATCATTCATTTATACAGTCTTGGTCTGTTTCATACGTGATGTTGTCAATCTGCTTGATGTGATGATTGTACTTGAGAGTTCAGAGTTGGCCGATCAGTTCAGGAGGTTCTGTCTCGATCAGAACTGCCAGGAGTGTGCTGACCAGTCTGTCTGGTGCCAGCAAATCCACACAGTCCTGCTGGCTGGGGCTGAGCCACCGGTCTGGGAGCAAAGTTGTAGCTTGGCAGGTATGGATTAGCTCTCAGCTCTGCATTTCCCTTATCTGGTATCTCAGTGGTAAGCAACCATTCCCTAACCAGGCACATGGATTTCTAATGGCTGTGTTCTAAGGCCAGCCTTTCATTCCCTGAGTGCAAACAGCACAACCTGATTCTGCTTCCAGCAGTAACAATATTCTCCCATTAATAACTCTAAGACAATAAGCAGAATTCCACCCCAGGAGAACAGTCACCTGACACTTAGGAATGAGGCAGGAGATGCCTTACAAAGAAGAGATGTAGTGTGAAAAACACATAATACCTCTTTTCCTTTTAAGCTGGTTCCTAACAAATATAAGTGATCCTGCTCGTGGTACCGGATCTGGATGTTGTACACTTTATCTCTGTACAGCACCATCAGTACATATGGGTGAGTAACAGTTTTTCGTGAGCTGTCCCTCACCAGGAAAGTTCCATCCTGAAACATGAAAAAATGAAAGATGACAAATAGCAGACACTTCTGGGTTTGATTAGTGTAACAACCTTACCTATAGCACTCGTACTTTGAAGTGTTTTTTCTTTCTGAAATCTTGTTCCTTTCCAATAAGAGACACTATTAAAGCATTTAGGTCACTTGACAAATGTATTGTCTTTCAGTTTGCTACTTAAAATTTTCCTCTCTGTTACAAAAGCAGATTTTTAGGAAAGGTAGGAATGGTGTTAAATGAGGGAGAGATTCCATTAAAGGAGGAAGTGAAACATCAAAGACCAAACCTCACATCACTTAAACCAGAAGAGTTCATTTCTGCTAAGTGCCCATCACATTTCCTACACAATGTATTTATAGACAGCTTAAAATAATGACATTGTCTGTGTAACTTAGGTAAAGGCAGTGATACTGTATCACTCTCTGCTTTTCTTAATTTCAGATCTGTTTTGACAAGTCTTCCATTGAAATCCCTTTCTTAAAGGCACTGAATGAGACCTCATAAGCTGGACTTTAGTACTGGAGTCACTGGAGTGGTGCACATGCCATCCTCAGCTCATGGCACGTGCTGTGAGGCAGCACAGAGCAACCACAACTCCCACAGCAATGGGATATCATTCTATTTATCTTTATGATTTTGATTTATTTCCACATGCACAGATAAGCCTTGTTTGAACCTGTGCTTCACTTTGCTGGTCTCTACAGCCTAGAAGAGTGTGGGCTGCCCAGCCCTCTGCAGGTACCTTGTTTATCTTGCGGAGCGCTGCCTCTGCCTCGGGCCGGCTGACGAAAGCCACGTACCACTCATCCTTCAGAGAGCCCCGGGGCTGGGGGACAGGACAAGGACAAAGTCAGCTGCCAGGGAATGGCAACATGCAAATAAGTAGAGAGAAATCTCAATGTGAGGGGTATTTGGGTCTACGTGCAGAATCTCTGAGGGTATAAGTTCCAGGGATCACACTGCTGTAAGTGATCCTGCTCCTGGAAAGTGGTGCTAAATTGTTTTCAATTATCTGCTCACTTTGATAAATTTGAAAATATTACAGATATAGCTATAATGCCCCTGCAAGTAATCTAAGAAAACAGGTATTTCCAAATATTTTCAGTAAAAGATTTTAAGTGACATGTTCTCTTTTGTCTACCTGGACACTAGGCACAAAGGCATCCTTTGCCTTTGTTTTTCTGTTTGGTTTTTAACTACCATCTGAGACAATAATGCAGACTTCCTGTGAATATCTACGTATGGTTGCCCAGCAGTGTTATCACCAGAAGTGGTTTGCTCTAAACTTGTTTTATTTAAGGAAATGTGAAGGAAAAATGCACTTAAAAGAATGAGTCCTTTACTCATCAAAGTTGTATGGAAGGAGAACTGGAAATCTAATGCTACTTGAAGGCAGTTGTGCAAAAGAAGTAATCCAGCAACCAAGTATTTTTCTTATTTTTTTCTATTGGGGTTTATCAGTTGTTGTTGTTTTTCTTGGTGAGGACAAAATAAGGCACTACAGTTTGACACAGAAAAGGAAACTGAAAGCACTCAGAGGCATCCTGACAGTGATTACTGACTAGAAAAACAACTTTGAAAGATGTTCTCTCTCAAAACCAGAAAATTTGCTGTTGTTACAGTTATGGTTCATGTTTTGTACCTCATCTTCCTCCATGTTTGTCTGGTGAACATTCTGTCTGCTAGGAATTGGCAGTGGAGGTCTCATGTCAGCTGGGCCTCTTGAAGGAGATCTGCTGTTGCTGCCTTCAAAGATACAAAAGTAGAAAAACAATGTTAAAACCAGGAAAATAATTTCATCTCTGCATCCAGGGTGTAGGATCTTGATTTTATGAAGCATGAAGTATTTGTATTGCCCTGCTACTGAGACATTTGTAATTGATCCAGAATCAGATTTAGGCTTCTCTGTGAGAACCAGGTTCTTTACATAATTTCATCCTTGGTGCACAAGGCTTTAACTGAGCTCTTGCAGTTCAGATTTCCATGAGAACAGATGAACTTGAAATAGAGGTGACATTTTATCAGTTTCTGTACCACAGTTATTCACTTGAGAGCAAATTGGTTTCTTTAGAGACAGTAGTATTGTCTCTTTGCAATCCTTGCCTTCTCAGCAATTAGAAAGTAAAAAATGTCACTGTAGGACATTGACAGCTGTTACCATATGCCAAAAATTACTTGTAAAGCAATGGATGTCTAAGTTTTCTTTGTTTTTTTTTTTTCTTACAAGATAAATATGGAGCATATTTCACATGAAAAGCAATTGCTAACCTTTTTCGGGAGTATTAGCATACCACAGTGATTTGCATACCTCAGCTCTCAGTACTGTACAGAAAAGGATGGTTGTATGAAGTTTTGACACTGGTTTAACTAGGCAGGAAGCCCAAACTTCATGGGGAAAAAAAGCCCAAAATCTTTGATTCAGACTAAGGAAGGCACACAAGATGCCTTTCAGGAACTTGATCGTTTTCTGTTCACAGTCCAAGCAGAAACATCCATAGAAAAAAAAACCTTTTATATTGACTGCACTGAAACTACCCTTCAACTTTCATTCACTTAAAAAAGAAAAAAATGTAAGAATGCAGGACACAAACCTGGATGGAAGCGTGGTGGTAGTGAGCCAGTTGTAGACAGGTTTCTAGCACTGTTTAAAAAAAAAAATAGTCAGTATAAATACAGCATTTCTCTACAGCATTTCTGTGCTCTGATCACCTGATCTGGACTTCGTGCCTGTTTTACAGAGTGTGAGAGCCCCTCGAGACCTGTGCAGGGTGAGGAGAGCCTTCTCTTTCCTTCTTTTTGTTTTTCTTTCCTTCTTTTTGTGTAAGTGGATCCACCTTTAAGTTTACCTGGAGCTCAGTATCTGGGAATAAGGTAATCAGTAAAAGCCACCAAGACTCCTGTACCAGGATCAATGCAGAGAAGTACTTCAGTGTGCTGAGTTTTCACAGGGAATGACTCCGTCCTTCCCCCAGAGCAGGAAGCACACGGAGCAGCTGGCCAGACATTGCTCGCTGTGGGGTTCCACTTATAGAGTTATTTTTCTTGCAGCCTCTGTAACATTGTTGATAAAAATGCAGTTTCACATTTATGTTGCAAGCTGGGAAGGGCCGCTGGGGCATCTCCCACATGAGGAAAGGCTGAGGGAGCTGGGAAGCTGACAAGGCTCAGGAGGGATCTTATTAGAGCACATAAATACCAGAAGGGAGAGCCAGGCTCTTTTCACTGGTGCCCAGTGACAAGACCCGAGGCAGTGGGAACAAACCGAAACTCAGAGGTTCCCTCTGAACATTAGGAAACATTTTTTAATGTGAGGGCAACCAAGCACTGGAGCAGCTTGCTAGGAATGTTACGGAATTTTTCTCTCTCCTTGGAGACATTCAAATGCCATCCTGCCATGGAACCAGGCAGCGTGTTCAAGGTGACCTTGCTTGGGTAGGGGGTTGGACCAGAAGACATCCAGACATCTCTGCCAACCTCAGCCCACATCCAAACCTGCTCAAAATGGAGTCCCACTCTTCAATTTTTGTTACTATTTTTTGTTTCTTCACCTAATTGAGAACAAATGGCCTGCACGCCTTTCCTTTACTGTTCATACTTCTCTTCTGCTTAAATGAGCTGTTGAAAAGGCTCTGAGATAAATATGCTAATTTTGTTTGCAGAACAAAAACACCCTATCATGACTTGATTTATGGAAGTGAATCAGTCAAACTGGGGGCCTCTGCTACAGCAAAATTTGGCAATGCTCTTTGAATATAAGCAGAAGTGTTCATCACAGGAATAGTTCCATTTGCATATGACCTTGCTATTGCTACTGCAATATTTGTTTTGCTTGGGTGTCAGCAGTTCCAGAGAATGATGGTAAATGTGAGGAATTAATCAAAGAGCCATTAAAAAAATACAGAGATTAGAAAATGGGCATCAGACGTGGACTCAAGGAGCTCACTCTAACTCATCAAAATCTGTTGCGTGCTACATCAGAAATCAAAATTTAATTAGAGGCTCTTCTGTCTAGCAAATGAAGGCATAACAATCAAATATTTGTAAGTTGAAGCTGGGAAAAAAATGCAGCAAGTTTCACAATTTTAAATAGGAATTATCAACCATTAGGGTAAAATTTAGTAAAAGGGAGGTGAAATTCTTTCAGATTCAACTCCAGACAACTGGGGTTGTGGGGTTTTTTAGTTTTGAAGTGTGAGGAGTTGCAGCTCTAACACTTAAGCTCTTAGAGTGTGCAGGACCCCCCTGTCCTACATCCTGCCTAGTTTTGTAGGAGATGATCCCTTCCCAAAAGGACCTGTCATTCTTATGGATCCTGCAACAAGAGGGTCTAAAATACTTCCTTGCCATAAAACAGAGAGATCCATGGTTTTTTCTTGGTTGCCTGATGTACACTCTCTGCTCCACTGATACAGAGCTTCAGTTTTATGAAGGATTCTCCTGGATAGTAGAAACAGCACTAATGAGCATTTTGTAGAGGCAAGGGCACAATCTGAGTAATGAACTACTCCACGTGGTTACCGTGTGTGCCTGAGAACCCCACAGCCACACTCATGCTGATACTTGCTGAACTGCCAAGAGATTGAGATTCAAAAGGAATGACCAACAATGGTGAAACAAACCTTTCTGCAGCAGGAATACTGTTGGATCCTGGCTTAGGTGGAGGCTTGACAGATTTGGGTGGGAATGCGTTGGAGCTGTAAGGGGGCAAGGACAGCTGTGGCACTGGTCTTTGGGGAGCAGCTGTGGAGAGGAAGAGAAGGAAACGTAAATCTTACGTGAGACATTCTTAAATGAAGTAGAAGGAAGAAATTCTGTCACCTTACTGCTGTTTAATAGATAAACAAAATGCAACGAACAGTCCTTGGTGTGTTAGTTACAGATTGTAAAGTCATATGGTCAGCTGAGAACTTAAAAGTAGGTATTAAAATCAAAAATAAACTGGAACAGGCTTGAGCAACATTTACTTTTCTAACTTCTGTTTTGGAGAAGCCACAGTTCAGATACCTTAACTGCAGCAGAGCTGAAGGTGGTACATGTTTTCTGTCACGTTGCTTCTAAATAACAGGTTTGAGATCACCTTTTTGAACATCTTTCCGAGACTTCTCCCAGCTTGAAACAAAACATTTTCTTTCTGCAGTGTCCTCAGACCTGAACTAGCAGTAAGAGTGGAACAGGCTAACTGTGCTCTGCACAGCTAAAATAACCTTATTCTTTATGGAGGCTTAGGGGCAGTGATAATTCACAGAGAGTTGGCCAAATGTCCTGCTTCTGTTATGGAGTCACTTTACCAACTTAATTTTAGAAATCAGCATTCTGCAGTAATTTATAAACACTGTTGGTACATGAAAGAAGTTCTGCTTCTGTCCATGAAAGTGAATAAGCTTGCACAGAGCCTGGTGCCAGCAGGGTTTACTGAGAACTGGGAGACACCAGGTCTCTGTTTCCAGCTGTTTGACGCTGTGTGCAGAACACAAATCTCTCTAATGGAATGTATTTCAAAATAAGAAATCCTGCTGGCTGGTAACTGGCTGGCTGAAGGAACCTATTAGCTATTGATTTCCCGGGGTTTGTGGCTTTGATCTATAAATCTACATGAGGCACTTTATAAGAATTCTACAGCCTATCGAGGTACCACCTGACTTTTGAAATGGCTCTAAGGAAACAACTCTGAAATCATTGCCTTTTTTTTTTTTTTTTAAGAAGTAAGACAAAAAGATTTTAAGTTTGAAAAATCACTGTAGAAATACTTACTGTCTTCTTCTTCCTGGGGAGCCAAAAAAAAAAAAAATTAGCAACATACTACAGCACAGTTCTTAGGAATGTTTTACAAAACAAAATTTGGACATGGGTGAATTTTGAGTATACAAGGACTCTAATATCTACACTATCACTGCCCTCTAAAATACTGAGAGTTTTGTCTTCATGCAGCACCAAATAATTTTTAAAGTTTTTTCATTAAAATGCAGCTATTATTTACAAACAAGATGTGTGGTGGATGTCCCATAATGCGTCTTGACCTAAATAGTTAGAAACTCTCAGGAGATATAAACTTTCCTTATTCCTTCAAGTAAGTGTAGACTCTCAGAGTTATCTGAAAGTGAAACTTTTAGGTCAGCTTAAGCTGAAAAAATCCCCAGAAACTCAAATCTTCTTTAAGCAAAACCACTTCTCTCATGTCATAGAAGAAATCCTGGCCTTATGCTTCCTGTTAGCCAAGATAAAGTTCTCCAGGAATAAACTGAGTTTGACATAAAAGAACTGTTTAAAAACACCCCATGTGCTATGAAAGATCCATGAGTATTCCTTACACTTTATAAAATAAACAAGTTTACCTTTTCCAGAATTATTAGTTTATACAGATTCTTAATTTAACTGTAACCCTTATACTTTTAAATACATGCTTTGAGACTGTACTTACTTCATTTTTCTTGTGTGGTGGCCAACTCTGCCTGAAATGGAAACAAAACAAAATACTCAGCATAGATGGAATACTACTCATTCACTTTGTGTGCATCAGGCCATATTTCCAACTAGAACACGAATTTATAGTAAGTTTTAAAGACCAAGGGACACTGAAACATTTTTTCCTCATAAAAATATCTAAGATTCTAATTTTCAGCCATAATCTAAGCCCTTATTCTACTCCTTAGCCCATCTTGATTTTATCAACAAGGAAAATGTCTGATGTATTGATTGTAAGACTAGAGCTTAAAACAAGTTTGAACAATGATGAAACATTAGACTTCTTGAACTCATTTATAATATTTGGCAACACTGCTGGAGCACACCATAAGAATATCAGGCTTTGTTTCTCTGATAAATTATCCTGGCTGATTAGCAGATCTCAATTATTTCTTATCTTGTTTTAAGTTCAGTCAGTGTTCAGGCACAAGGTTGTCTAGAGAATGCTGGGGAGTGATCCAGTTCTGCTAGAAAATGCTGTTGGCTATTAAGGAGTTTTGCAGGCTAATAAAATCAGTGGGACAAAAGTAAAGCTTTCCTTTTCTAACACCCTAAAACAATAGCAACAGAACTCATGTAAGAATGTTCCCTAAAGCAAGAACTTGATCTGGTGGAAAAACCATGGATCATATGTATCTTTGTACAGCTTGGAAGTGAGTCATGCCCCACGTAATGGCTCTTTCAGATATGACTGGAGAGGGTTTTTTCTGCCTTCACACCTTTCTGCAGCTTAGAGCACATCCTGTGCATATTCATAAACCAAAACTTTGATATCCACAGGCCCTGCTGTCATGCAGTACCAGTAAATCAGACCATCCTGTGTTGCTTGTCCATATTTTTGTTAAATTTAATTCCTCCTTTACTGAATTTCAATTAAATGAGCACTTACTTTCCAGGGCTTTGCTTCCTTAGAGGAGGCGGATTGCCTCTTTCATATCTGTCACTTGGTGGGACAGGAGGTTTTGGCATCATTGCTAACTGTTCTCCCAGGGATCTAAAGCAGGAGCAAGATGGTGAAATAAAAGCAAAAAACTGCTTATTAAGAAATAACTGGGGAATACTGGCAATGAGAG
Source organism: Eulacestoma nigropectus (assembly GCA_013397775.1). Classification (NCBI taxonomy): domain Eukaryota; kingdom Metazoa; phylum Chordata; class Aves; order Passeriformes; genus Eulacestoma; species Eulacestoma nigropectus. The sequence goes on from VZTE01006658.1 coordinate 1,859,091, forward strand.
GATCATTTGCAGAAGACAAACTCTTACCTTAGCTGTGAAACCAGAGGCTGTAAAACAACAAAGAATAGTTAAGAGAATGTGTAAGTGTATCAAAATAGGCAAAAACTATCAACAATCACAAAAAAAAGTTTTACCTTTTCAGGAATGCTTGGCTTCTTCCCTGGAAATAGCAAAAGCTCGCATTTAGGAAAAATGAAAGTTAATTAATTAAACTTCCTATGAAATAAATGAGTTTTGAATATAATTGAAAGTTAATCTTGCAGGTTGAAGCACTCAGCCTCCTGAGATGTAAGCCAGAAAAATATTTTGGCTTTGTAAACGATGGCAAAATTGCAGTATCTCTTATTAAAGGGAAATTTAAATATTTTCAACATGGCATGTGTCACAATCACATTATCTAAGATTCAGCTTTGAACTACTGGATACTTTTCTGCCATTATATAACAGATACGAGTTTAGATAATAAATAAAATTGTGGAGTCATATTTGTAGATGCTTTCTACAATGTGGTTTTCAGGTCTGAAGGAAATGCCATTTTTTTCTGTGTCTTATTAGTTCTCAGCCTTCTTCTAAGTCTGTTGCCACATTACATACAGCAGTGTATGCAGAGTTTCATTACCTTTGTATGCAAAGGTGATTTCCTCCTTTAAGCTACTAAGTATTTCCTTGTTCAATCACTTAAGTGTGCATCAAACCTTTACTGCACGGGGTGCTCATAATGTCTTTCTGTTCACCTGTCTGACTCAGGGTTGCTGTTTTCTGATGAAATTTCTCTCCCACTTTATAAGTTCTGCTCACACCATTTATTCATAAACAGATCACCTTGGTTACACTTGGTTGAGCCTTGTTGTTTTGCATTAATTATATACAAATGAGGATTTTCAGTAATTAAAGCAACCCCAATGATATTAATGTAAGCAAATACTGACCTGATCCTGGGCTTTCTCTTTCATGTGGGGGAGCAAGGCGATCCAGGGAGGGTTTTGTGCTTCTGTCTATAGAAGGAGCTGGGGCTAAACACAACAACTGTGTAAGATAACTTGCTGGTATAGGTCAATTTATCTTTATTTTGCATAGATTAGAACTGGTGGTACTTCTTGAAATAACAAGTGAGACTCCTGCATGAGTAGTAGAAGAGAGTGGAACTGAGGAAAAAGAGGAAGAAGAGAAGTGCTGCACATTCTGTGGGAAAAGCTTTACAAAGAGAACACCAGCTGTACTCACGTTTCAAAGGCTTCATGTTTCTGTCTCTACTCAAGTCGTTGTTGCTTGGTGGAGGAGGGAAAGCTGGCAGCTAAAACAATTATTTAACAAGTGGTTAAAATGTGTCTTCACCTCACTGTTCTAGTTTGAGTGTATTAACCCCACCACGCACATCTGCCTGTCTTTGTGTGGTACAGCACAAGGACCAGGTCTCTGCCCACTGCAGGAAGGACAGGAGCCATGGACCCTCCTGCAGCACGGCCTACAGGCACTGCTGTTTGTTGGGATGCAGAATTGCCTCCGTCTGTAGTGTCTCCCAACACTCCAGTGGGATGTATCTTCAGGGAGAGGGTGTGTTGTCAAAGGAAAGAAACAGGAGCTTCAACAACGCTGTTGTGTCTCTGTGACACCGCATCAGACCAAAACTCCTTCTGTCACAGCCTAAACCTTTCCTTGTGCATACATTGGAAGGTTTAGTGTACATCTGTTCTGGCAAACACTGAACCTATAAAGCCAGCTGTCAACAGCACAAGGGCTTTCAGTTTTGAAGTATTCACTGCAGGGAAAAAAAAAGGAATCAAATCTTGGCCATCAATGTTCTGATCATACAATCTCTTACACTTTTATGTGGTCTTAATTCAATTGGACAACTGCTAGAAAATATAGCTTGGGAAAATGTAACCTTTTTTTTCAAAACAGAGAGGCATCTCTTACAAATATATAATTTATGTGTGAGAGGCATTCAAGAGTAGGTGTATATTTCCAGTGTAAGAAACAACGAAGTAATATGAAATAATTAAATATATTTCTCCCATGAAATTTTATTGTTCCTTGAACAACGGCCACCCTGTAACAGAGTTCGAATCGACTTTGATGGCTGAAATTCTTCCTCTACATGCACTAGCTGAATAAAAATGGCATTACACCTGGACTTCTAAGAAGGTACTGGTATAGAAAATAGGTGAGATATTAAGAAAGGAACATACAGTAGCACTTCTTCCCCCAAATGAGGCTGGTCCTGGGGCTAGGCCAGGTCGCTGGGGCGGTACTGGAGGCTGATGTGGAGGCTGATGTGGTGATCTGGTTGTTGAAGGTCTGTCTAAAGAAAACAAAAATCCCAAACTAAACAACTCTACAGAGTTTGATTATTTAATACTCATTAGATCTTTGTGACAAAGAGTCTTTGCAAGAACCTGGATACCGAAGTTAATATATCATAAAGACATTGGATATGATTGGCAGTTGCTTTAGGGTCAGTGTGTTGTGTTGGGAGTTACAGGCTGGTCTGTCCCTGTGGGGGTGGCTCCCCTGCCACTCTCTTGGCCCACAGGATTGATTTTCATTCCCTGCAGCACAGTGACTGTGCGACACACCAGCCAGTCTGAATGGCAGCTTCGTGCTCCTGAATGGACTCCACAGCTCCAGGCTGCTGAGGAATCAGATGTGAAACAAAAATGACAGGCAGGGAAAGCTGATCGTTCTTTTCCCAAGTTCCACTAGAGTTTTTTTGCCATTGTTGTGACAACTTGCTCTGTCCAAGGTTGCACTGCTAAAGCTGCTGCAGCATGTCCATGTGTGTAACTTCAGAGACATTCAAATCAAAGGCCAAATAATGCACACATCACACAAAACTAATCTTCATTCCAACAGAGCTTGGCCAAAGTAGAAAATGTAACTTTAAAAGTCACAAACCCACCCAGTCTGTGTCACTAAATCTTGCTCATGAACTACACTGTTAACTGCAAGGAAAAACCCTCTACATTCCATTACCAGCCACCTAAAATGTGGCTGATAATGTGGGAAAATCTAATTTGTAAATTATTAATACCACTTAATTTTTAGTAATTACCTATATAATCTGTGCTGCTTGGAAGCGACTTGGCAGGAAATATGACATTGTGATGTGCTTCATCATTACTGGATGGAGGTGGCTCATAACCATCACTGTCATGTTCTGCTTCCTCAGGTTCCTCTGTTGGTGATTCATAGTCAGCCTCATCTTCCTTTTCCTGGTCTTCATCAGGGCTTTCATAGTCATCATCATCATCCTGGCAAATGAGCATAAAAAGTGGGTGCTGGAACAGAACACAAAACCCTTCAGAGCAGTTTCCTTGTGGCCTTTCACTGTGGTATTTTTCACTCTGGAAGATATCAAGTTTTTACAACCAGTTTGAGGGAAAAAAGTCTGTTGAAATAATACAGGGAAAGGAAGCAACATTCCACTAATGCATGGAGAACTCAAGAGCTTAAGAAAGGAACAAATATCATTTGATCACAGTAAGTGCAGTGGGAGGTCAAGATAAGGTGCAAGTTTACTGAAATGCATGAAGTGCTTTAGGGAACAGACAAGGCACCAGCAGACAATCCAGCATTCCTTGGAACACACTGGAGCAGCAGTTGATGCTGCTGATATTCATTCTTGCTTTCTAACGTGTCCTCTACAGCATGCAACCCAACTTTTAAAAATTATTCATGAAAACGGAGGTCTTTGATTCGGGTCTTGGTGTCCTCCTGACCCAAACCAGCCTCATAGGACTTGCAGGACCTCATACGGTCACAGTGTCAACATGGTCATTGCACACCTCTGCAAAATGCGAAGGCCTGAGAGAAAAAGAACACTCCACTTGTCATTGGTATCACAGCTGGAATTTCCAGAGTCCTCTGCACTGGCACAGAGCCCACGTGTTCTGCAAGTGGTTACTTTTATCTCTTGTGCTCCTAGAATAGCAGCAAGTCTCCTGTGAACTTAGTAACAAGTGACTTCTAAAAATGCCTCTCCCTTTTATTTTTGAAGAAAAGCCATTAGCACTGGTCATCCTCAGAGATCTTCATAAACCCAGGCTGTGCACCAGCAGCTGAGGTGTGTGTGCTTCATCTAATGACCTTTGTCAAGGCATTTTCTATGCCAGAAGGCAAAAGGAACTTCTGCAGTCTAAATGGCTTTAAAAAATTACTGTTCAATAAATTAGCTCTAGAGAATAAAATGGCACAAATTTGCCATTGAATAACACAGCAACCTTTCATCTACTAGACAACTCTTCTAAGAGCTTGAAACATAAAATTAAAAGAGCTCTTACATAAAATTCAGCTGTGGTTCTGTGGGGACCTGAGCATTGGCTGGGAGCTTCTACTCGAGCCAGTGGATAAGGAAAGCCATTCTGAAGCTCTGCCTTGCATTTCTGGGGGACAACCTTTCCTCAGGGAGGAAATTTGTATGCAAAACTCCGATCATTCCTGCTCCTGCTTTTCCTCCCCCAGCTCCCCCCAGCTGTGCTGCCCAAGGGACAGCCCACCCAGAGCAGACAAACCTGAGCCAGGGGGTTTTCTTAACCCAAATACTCACAAATGAAGACCAGCCACCGTCATCCTGAGCATACCCTGTGTAAGAAGCACAACCACACATTCCTGAGCATGGACAGTCAAAGATGTAATAACCTGACAGAAAGAACCCAACAAATCCCAGGTGAGTTCTGAACCTCAGTCCTGTGCCTCAGGAAAGAGCTGTTCCTTCAGAGGCAGGCTGGCAGGCACAGAGGGCACTGTGAACAACGTCCTGATTCTCAACTAAGATAAAGCTACCCTGATATGCCATGACCTGGGTGCTGGCACTTCAAGTTTGTCTCAAATCCAGTTTTAAATATAATTTGAAACAAAAGGCTTTCAGAATGAGCCCAGACTTCTTATCTCTTTGCTTAAGACTATTTTAGCTTTCATAAAGAAAGGGGTTTTTTTTAATTTCAGCTTCTCTCTCTAATACAGTGCTGCTAGGAGGAAGGGCAGGGGGCAGAGGTGCTGGAACAGAAATATATAAGCGCTGATACAATTTATTGGGTTAAAGAAAGACATTTTGGGGATTCTCATGTAAAAGTCCCTGCTCTTGCCTTCCCTCACCATCTTTTCTCTTTAAAAATACTTATTCTTGCTTCTTGTCCTGCATCTACTCTTTTCTTTTTTGAAACTTCTTTATACTCCCATATTTTCATTTATTGGTTCGGATTTTTGGTTCCTAACCCTGGTCCCCTCAGTTGACTCTGCTCTGCAAGTATTAATTTAACATTTTCATATTTTTAAATGCTTTTTGTTTTTAGGGTCTGCCACTATAGACTTACCTATGTTTTCTGTAGATTTTTGTGCTTGGGTCCTGCAACAAAGATACAAAAAATAATTTTTTTCTATTAAGTGTTTGATGCTTCCATTGCAAATAAAGGCATTTGTTAACTGTTACAGTAGAATGAAGTTTAAACTGATGAGTTTAACTCTGCCCAAAACGCCAAAAACACATTAGTTTATATTTTACACAGAGGATCCTAATAGAAGCTAAACTCCTTCAAAAAGAATTGAAGTCAGAAAAGTCAAGTGGTTTGAAGCAAGAGGACTCAATAAATACATTTACCAGTCCTGAAAACAGAAACTTCCTTTTCTAATTCAGATCAAGCTGTTCAAAGTCAAGTTCATAAATATTTGTAAGGTTAAAAAAATATATTTATGGTTTTCAATTCTAGTTTTGGATTCTAGTTAATGGAAAGGTGTAAAATCATGTTATCAGATGATGCAAAACCATGTTATGTAGACAGGACTTAGTTTTCATTGTGTAGGGACATAAATTGATCTTTTCTCCTACAATGTTGCAATTTTGCCCTTTTTCTATGGCAAATATTACATTCAATGACAAATCATTAAGAATTAAAAAGTGTAATGATGTATAGGTCTGTGGAATGCATTAACGATGATTTATTAATAATATATTCCTAGGCTTCATAGCCTTCTTAAAGGCTATGTACTCAGGTAGAAAATTGCATGAAACGTGCAAATGTTATTTAGTTCTGGACTTGGCAGAAGTATCTGGGGTGTTCATGGGCTCGGGATCTGATATTATCAGATGACATTAATGAAAGAGAGTTTTATCTTATGGATTTTCCAGGCTGTACTTTTGATCCAGGCACTATTGATAAAATGAAAATTAGTCCAGAAAACATCTATCTGAAAGCTTTGAACAAGAAAGCTGAGTTGTCTTACTTACCATTTTGGAAGGAAAGAGAGCCTCCCCTCATTTTTGTTTATTTCTTGGCTTAATTTACTTACAATTCTATTGAAAAGAAGAACAAAAATAGTTTTTAAAAAAAACCCTTGAAACCTGTCCCTTGTCACAGCTAAGTCATTTTCTTAGCCGTTATCCCTCAAGTATTTGCTGAATTTAATGTAGTAGTTCATGATTATTATTTACTATATGATAAAAACACTGAATTTACCATCTTATTGTTAAGTTGTACTACAGCACATCCAATTCCAAACTAGACTTTTTTTACCTTGGTAAAACTCCACGTTGTTGGATCATGTTTAAAAATAAACATTAAACCCAGCAAGCCTTAGAAACTTTGGGTGTTGTAGACATCAGACTGCTTCAAATAATGGCCATGGCATTTGTATGATTTTGCATGGAAAAAGCAAATAATACTTCAGGAAACAGAGCTTATGGCTGCAAAAGCAGGGATTAAATGTTCCCTAAGACTCTTCTCTATTCTTTTTGTGTTCCTTCCTCTGCAACCAAGCCATACCTCATTCAGAATCCCTCCAGCACAGAAGGGGGAAAGGCTGATCTAGTTCCATGTTTTAATACATTTTCAGGGCATGGCAGAAATATTCATGGAATACAAAAAGGCTATAATTTTATGCCTGGAGAGATCTTTCCAAGTGGATGACCATCAGTACTGGGATTCACAGAGTTAATTCTACTGAGAGACCAGAATTCTGCTCTGCTACCAATAAAGTTTGCCTCTATCATTATTTTGCTTCAAAGAAAGCTTAGGATGGGCCGTGGTCTGATTCTGAATTGTCATTACTTCTTACTGAGGAACATCCAACTGAGAAAGTCTTGTGGCAAAGAAAATTGTTTACATACATCCAGTTTAAAATATCCCATTTTACTTCCAGCTTGTATTATTTAGGTCTATCAGAGACAGCAATTGTAGAAATATAAGTATTATGAAAAAAACCCAGGAACTTATATCTGTTTGTCTCCGATTCTAAATTCTGTAAAATCTTAATTGTTTGTTAACGTAGAATTCTTTCCCACACATCTTCTTTCCCACTTGGCTGGGTCAATCAAAGTTGATATCAATACTGTAAAATATTTGTTTATGGCCAGGCAGTTACCACCCTATTTTGTTTTTCTTCTCCTTTCACATCTTTTTCTACTACTCAGCAATAACAATCCCCTAGTTTTTTCCAAATGGCCTAATTTGTGCATCTTTCATGTCTAACTGCTCTTCTGAGCCGGGACTGGAGGAAGACAGGTTTTCAAGCAATCTAATACAAAAAACAAGCCAACAAAATGAAGTTATTTCAGGGTGATAGTGCTGTCTGAAAAGGATGAAGATGAGTGGTGTGAAGTTAAGGATATGCACTCAAGGATCCAAGTATGAAAAGAGAAATACGGAGAAAGAATATTGTTTAAGTTTTCTTGTTTAAGGCAGTATTTTGCAATTTTCTGGCTTGAAGCCAATATTATCATGCTTGCCCCTTTTTGAAATAAGCACGTGCACAAGTGGTAACAATTTCAGAAGGATTACAGCTGTCCAAATCCGACATTGCTACCCAAGCAAGTTGGATAAAGCAAGAGAAATGCCAAGTTATAGGCATAGGAGTGCCCTTGCTCTTCTTTCCCATGGAACCAACACCGTTTTGCACCGGACATTTCCTCTTGCTGCAGGGAATAAGGAAGTGGCTGTGTGAATAATAAACAGTGTGAGACATCAGGAAATGTCCTGGGGTGAGCAGGGCCCTGCACACAGCCGTGCTTTGGTCGAGAAGTGGATTGTGGAATTTGTGTGACTTATTCCCTGTTGTAGAAGAGGCAGAGGATTTTCCAGAATGTCTTGGGTTTTTTCAGCTAAAGAAGCAAAATGAACTTCACTGGTTTTGGAGCTAATAATTAGAGTTCAAACTTCCCTGGGTGCGAATAGACTTGAGTGTTTGGAAGCTTTCTGGACTAAACTTGAGCTGGCTGCTATGAGGATTTACACACATTGGTTTTTGAGGAAAAACTGACAGGAAGAAATTGATCATCTCATCTTGCTACCAAAAAATTAATCATTTGATGCTTAAAATAGTGTCTAATCTTTACTTTTAGTTTATTTTAAATGCTTCAAACCAATGGCTCAGAGGGTTTATTAGAAGAAAGCAAATTTTAGGAGGGTCACACTTTACAAGCAACGTTCTCAGGGAAGATTGGCGCACTGAGCAGCTGAGCCTGTCACCATGTGAGGAAGGAAGTACCAAAACCACACTGCTCTCTGAGCTGTGGGAGTGGATGATAGGAGAGGATAAGGTGACAGCACTTGCAGAAAATGTTACTCAGACTTCTCTTTCTCTTTCTACCTCCTCCACCAGTTGCTAAACTTAAAACTGGCAGGAAGTTGAAATTTAAAAAAAGCCACACAACCAGCCCCCAAAGCAGGACTCCAAAATTGGCTTTTGTTCACTCAACTACAGATACTGTTGACATGAGTAGAATCCACTCTACATGTATTGAGATAGAAGGCTTAAGATGGGTGAGAGGGGTGGAATACAAATTCCTCTAGGGCCAGGAGGCTGCACAGTTGCATATTGAGCACTGTGCAAAAGCAGAGTTGGTGATCCAAGTCTTTGGCTTGGCCTTTGAGAAGACTCTGCTGGGCCGATGCAATGCTGTTTTATTGACTTCAAAACTGACTGAGTACCAGTTATGTTCCAAACCTTGCAACAACCTTTAGATCCCAGCTGAGAGCATGTGTGCACACACACTGACATCTGCCCAAGGCTTACCTTTTTAATAGAGAAAGTGCAGATTTCTCAATTTTTATGTTTGCAGTTTTACTCTTCTGAAAGTAGAACAACTTTCAGGCTGTGCAATATTTGCAGGCTCTGGCTGTGTCACTTACTGAGCTGGCAGATGCAATGAGTGCAGTGATGAGCTTTCTGCTACTGGAAATCTACACCAATGCTATGGGATACACTTTGGACTACTGTGGGATATGCCCTGAAGTTTCTGAACAAGGCTGGAAATTCCAAATCTCAGGTTTGCCAGGAACCTGGAATAGCCAGAAGGATCAACAGCCTCCTGAAAACTTGGAACCCTTTTCTCTCAAGATAGTAAACAACAGGAGTGACAGACTAATGTCAGTGTTTATACCATGGTTCAGGTGTCAAACCAACCACCAGAGTTATTTTCAATGAAATCTCTGCTTTTTCTGTTTATGAATTCTGACCACAGTAAATAAGGCATGCTCTGTTGAATGTGCTTTAAAATATTTTGCAAGACTCAGATTTGTTCTCCACAAGTATAAAACTTCATGGCCTTCTTTGACTGCCAGTAGTGCTAATGAGCAATAGGAAAACGTTGTTTATCTTTTAAGCTGTATATTGGCCTCTTGCTTCGTTAGATTTATTATCAAAATGTTAGTAACACCCTCATGATTAGGTCTGAGTTTCATTTAGCACTTCGGACCGATGGTCAACGTCTGCTCCGTGTAAAATACACCAAATCCCTTCCCAGTTTCACCAGTGTATCTCTTTCAGGACACGGTTGTCGTTTGTGAGGATTCAGGTGTGTATCTAAACATAGTGGTATTAATATTAACTTTTTTAGCAAAGTTTTCCGGAGAGTTCAGCCCTTTCAGTGGAGAGAGCTAAAGATTTTAAGAAGTATTTCAATTTTCAAAATAGTGCTTAAATCTTTTTTTTCGTTTTGGTTCTTATAAAGAAGCCAAAAATTTCTGAAGACGTGCACCTGTAACAGGGCTGGTGGAGATTAATTTTCAAAATAATAATTCTGTTAGTAATAACAGAAGGTTGTGGAGTTTTATTATTAGATTCAGGAAATGACCTGTCATACCTTGTAATGACAACTGTGACCTACTTCTGACTCTTGAAAAGTCACAGAATCATCCCCAAATAATGACACAGTTATATTCAAAACTAGGTTTGCTCAGAGGAACGTGTGTAGCAAGCCCACGCACCCAGCTCAGGAGGCCTGTACAGATGCAGGCTTTGCCAAATTTATGATTCCAGGTGCTGGGTGCACATAGATCAGAATATTCCTGCTCAAGTTACTGGGGAACAATCTCTCTTGTTTGTGTATCTTTTATTCATTTCATCACTGGCCAACACTGGAAGTGTAACACCTGCTATTTGTATTAAGCCTTTTTGCAGAATATTCTCGGGTTTCAGCACTGCTATGGAGTATCAGGTAGTGTAACTACAGTATGCTAATGTGTCTTTCAGCTTGTAGAAGAACTCTTCCTACCAGTTGAGGTTTGCATTATCATATAAAAGAAAAGTGTGAATGTGTTCCAGCAGAAGTCATCAGCCAGCACTTTGTGTTTCAAGGAGAACTGTGGAGATTCTGAAGTAATGAAATTAATGTTTAAAAAATGGCATATTCTTCTGCCCATTAATTCTATCCAGAAGGGTTGTTTTGGGTTTTGGTGGATTTTTGGTTTCTTGTTGTTGTCGTTTGTGGGTGGGTTTTTTTGGTTGGTTGATTTTTTTAGTGAGAACCAGTTCTCTTCCCTATTAAAGCTCTAAATTCCTGTTTTAAACAGGGGCTTTACATGGAGGACCTTTCTGCCTGTATAACCACCATATTCCAGTGAATATTTTGCTTGTTTGTAAGCGTGGAAAAGTCTGAGAACAGAGGCCTTAGTTCCAGACCTTTCATTCAGATTTAAATATCTACTTATTTATTCAGTTCCTCAAGCTGTGCACTAAGCTCCACTCTTCTTTTAAAGCTCTTGATTTCAATTTCTCTTCTCGTTCAGAAATCTGAAAGATCTGATTGGAAAAAGCTGTTCCATTTCTGCTGGGGTGGAACAAGTGATAAACCCAAAAGGCCTGGCTAAAAAAGGCTGTTTACTTTTTCTAGGGTGTCTCAAGTTAAGTGGACTGTGAAGATCACATTTTGAGGTATGAACAGGTTTGATGAGGAGGTAGGAGCAACTCCACATGGTTAGATTTCATTTCAATGATTCACCTATGGCATTAATACCTCTGAGTTTATTAGACCATCCACTGACTATTTTTGATTCACAAATTTGAAAGGAAATCACCAAAAGTTCTCAGAATTAAAAGCTCAGACAACGAGAACAAGAGGCAATTCTGCCAAAGGACTGCTAAGGTGGGACAAATTATCAGAGAATTACAAGTTCTGCAGTATGGTAAGATGAGTCTGTCACAGACAATCTGGTCTATCAATACCATTGTTAAATGTTTCTTCTAATTGACAGTGAGTTCAGAAATTGTGAGACATCAGAGCATCTCTTTAAATAATATCTGGACCTCCTTACTAACATATTGTACACCACCAACCCCGGTTATCAGGGTATTTATTGTGTGACAATATAGATGTGATTCTAAGAAACATGTCATGTCCAGGGCTTTCAAATTCAGTCCTTCATATCTGGTCTGAACAAGGGTGTCCTGCGAGCTCAGCTCTTCCCACCAGCTCACCCATGAGCACTTCAACATTCTTGTCTTCCCCAAAACACCTTCCACAAGCCCTGATGAATCAGAAAAGGCAAAGCAAATTGTATTTTCTGTAGCAAAATCAAGATATGTATGGAGGGAGGGAGTCTGGAATGAGCAACAAAGAAACAGCCCTGCTGGAACAGCTTGAATTCCTGGGTTTTTTCCCCTCCTTTGTTTGGAAGACCATGAAGAGCTCCATGTGTCTCATGGTTAGGAGCCTTCTAACCTCCGGCTTAAATATGTAGCAGAGAACTCACAGCAAAATTAATTCCTTCATTTTTCACCATGAAATATTAGAAGAAGCCAATTTCTGTTACTCAGTATTGGCTTAATGAGATTAATGTTCTTCATTTAGTAACTTCCATGAAAACATGGAAGCTATTCAGATGAATTGGAAACTTTTCCAAGGCCTAATCCACAGGAGCTGAGGAAAGCTATTGAACACTGAATCACATGTTCCAGACTGATTTACCTTGAACCTTTACTTTTGAAAGCAAAAGTATGTGAAAATAATTTCAAATCCTCTGATGGGGACATAACTGACTTTTTTTTTTTCCTTTAAGTTAAAGTCAACAGTTAAGCAGAGAACAGTTAAGTCATACTTCAAAGGTAATACTTGCAAGAAAGTTTAACCTTTGTGTAGCTGCTATCAGCCAAAGAATTTATGCACGAGTTCTTTTGAACATCCCCCAGAAAATCTTCTTGTACTGTATCATTTTGCTTGAGCAGTCATGACAACATTAATTTTATTTTGGAATATTCTTCTTTTTCTCTCAGTTAACGCTCCAATAAACAGGTCTCTAACCAACCACTCACAAATCATTTGCCTGCTATTTCCTATGAGATTTCACTGAAAAACAGCTAAAATAATTTTTAATGTTAAAGTTGTTTGACTTTACTTACGGCACTCTGAGCTTTGGAAATTTCTGAATATCATTTTCAGACATGTTCTGGAAAGGAAACACATGGGATATATGACAAAATTGTGCATGGAACACCCTGTGATTTACCCAAGTATGTCAAATATATATATATATTCAAAAATGTGGCATGAATTCATGTGGTATTTAAGCAACTTCAGAAGCCAGGTGTGTTCAGTTCCTTCATGTCTGCACAGTGAAGTTAGGCAAGATTGTGCATGATTGCAACATTTCAGGGTAAAACTGTAGACTTTAAAATAGACAACCTTTGGCTGGAGTTTTGTTCTAAGAACCTTATCTGTAACATCACAATACACGTAAAATCCCATGTTCCAGTGGGCAGGTAGCTGGAAAACTCCTTGGACTTAAAAACAGCCCTGGCAGCCTAAAAAAATCTTTCTAGAAACAGGGATGGGGGGAGAGTGTTTGTTCCCCTCTCAACCATAACACAGCAACTGGGCTGAGATTACTCCTGACTGGGATGTGCTGTCTGGAGACCTTTCCTGATGCTCCTGCAGAGTCATCCCTTCTCTTCCTCCAGCATGTGCAAATCCACAGTTAGGACAGACTCGGGCATTAGGAAACCTTTGGATTTAGTGGATTTTAGTGTTTTGTTTAGTTAATCACAAGCTCCATGAATTCTCTTTGGAATATGGACGATAGTCTGGTTCTTTTTGTCTTTTTTACTGGTAACAATAACAGGTTTCTAACCACACATTGGTTCACAACAATGTCAATGTTCAGGACAGAACAAATCCAATCTGTGTTTTTCCACACTATTTTGCCTCTGGGAGGAGTGAAACACAGGAAAAATGTACTGCTTTTGTGGAAATGTCCTGCAGTACTTCCTGAAGAATCGTATTTTTTCTAAAGGCTTATTAAGCTTCTCTCTGGAGTTCTATTCTGATGATAAACCTGACAAATATTAGAGGCATAAACTCTTTTATAAGGGCCACTTTTCTATTTTAAATAGTAGAGAATTTTATTAAAATAAGTTACATGGAACCTCTTTGGTTTTATCCCTACTACATCTCAACTGGGCTTTCCTTGTGGTAGCCAGTAGACACAGAAAGGTGACTCTGAAACTAGGATGTTATTCTGATGAATTACAGCAACATTTTTACAGCCAGGTTTATCACATAGATCTGACAACAGCTTACAAGCCCAGCAAACACTCAGCCTGAGCAGCTGCTTCTATGCAAATGTAATTTGGCAGTTTCCAGTCACTCATAAGATGTAAAAAGATGTTTCTTAGGAAAACTATTCATAAAGAGAAGCAATTTTTTTTCCAGATTGCTTTGTAATCTAAAATATTCTACTGGATGTCTCCTTCTGTGGGTCTGTTTAACAAGTGAATCTTTTCCCTTTTTTTGCCTTATACAATTGACAAATAGTCAAAAGCTTAAAAAGCAGAGCAGAGGTGAGCAGCTGCTTGGCTTGCTCAGTAGAAAACATCCTTTGAATCTGCTGGGATGCCTCTGAAGAGCTGCTGCTGCACTCTGAGCTAAGTAATTACAGAAACACTCTGGAAATAAAAGAAAATCACAAAAAACACTTAGAAATCACACAGTTATTGCACTTCTTATTTGCACCTCACAAACTACCAGAATTTCATTATGCTTCCAGAGCCAGAACTCCCACTCCAGCCACAGATCCTTAGTGCTGAGCTAAGAAGGATCTCTTGGGGGTTGGTAGGATAAATCCCATGACACATCTGAATAAAGCTGACTGTACCCTCCAGTAGCAAGGAGGGGTCATATCCTGTTCCTACAAATGGGGCTTGAAAATTTTTATTTTTTGTGTTTCAATGAAAATTTGTGTTTCAATGAAATGTCAAAATCTGAATATTAGGACAAGTAAATGAAAAATACGAAACTTTAGACGAGGTACGCAAAGATCTCCCCACTATGACTAATTAAACAGAAGATCAAAATTACTACTCTGGGGAAAATAGAGTGGTTAACATTTGAATATAAAAGTAAAAAGCAGTAATACTAAAAGCTCTAATACATCTTCATGGATGTGTATTTAAGACCTGCAAACAGCAGCTATGTCAGTGGAAGTTATCAGCTTTTCTAAAATTAAACCAAGCCTGGAACAATGTTGATTTAAAGCCACTGGGACTTTGCTTAGTAGTATTGATGCTCTTAAATTTTATTGATTTTGTGTATTGCTACAGAAGAAATCTAATTTTATTTACAGAGAAATGAAGGAGTTATTACAATGAAAGGCCAGCCATTCTGGCCAGGGCTGTGTCTTCTTTAGTATGAGACAATAATTAATAAATGTGGGTTTTCTGTAGTTAATATTTGAAAACAAGAGCTTCCTATAAAGGAAGAGATGAATTCAAGACAAGTTTATTGTTTTAGAACTTCCCTGTCAGTTTAAAAAATAGTAAAAAATATTCATATTGAACCACTGGCTTGAGCTCCCAGCATTCCATATTTAAAGCAAGTTGTCTGGCTGATTTTAGCAAAAGCATTTACCTCCCGTATTTATACCTCAGTAACCACCTGGAAGGTGGCTCTTCATCTGCCACTGCAAAATAAGGAGGAGTCAAAAACATCACTTGATTGGAATTTTACAGGAAGGAATTTTACAACTCCACTTACCAAAAACCTTTGTCCATTTATGCTGTGCTTCCTCACGACTTTCTCACAGTCCTTATACTTTAGCTGTCAATGAGAAGATGATTATTGCATCCTTAACTGTAAGAATCAATTAAGATACTTAAACATGTGGCTGGCTTTGAGTTGATGCTTTCAAGATACCTTTTTCTATGCTGTGGCCTGCCTAAATGGCTCATTTTGTCCCATAAACATGGATTTTTATGACAGATGTTCTTCAGTGGACTTAAGGGTTTTCATCCATTTAGGAACACATAATTCCTCACATTTACAGACCACCTCACAGTTGCCTGGCCCAAAGAAATATTTGAAAAATGGATGGTTGTGATACATGAGCAGCAGCAGAAGTAGAGCAAAAACCTTGTTATCCAGGAATACTAAAGCTGACTGATCCCAGTCACAGGATTCATTGTTGTGATCAAAAAGCTTTCTCTTCTGGATGGAAATCTCACTTGTTAATCCTGAAATTATCTATAATATTTGTAAAGCTTTTCCACAATATTATATTTTCCAGTAGCATTTAGGACAAGGACATGCTCTTAAGAAGTTTCTCATGTACAAATTGACCATGAAGCAAGACATGACTTTTAAACATTTCCAGCAGGTCTCTTAAGCTTCTGATTTTTTTTTTTATTTGAACAGTAATAGCATAATGTAAGGACACAATTTATATTTTTGATCTGGCTAGAATGCATTTTTCTGTTTCAAGGTGGTCAGGTCCATAGCAGAAGGAACCCAAAGAGCAGAAAGACAAAGCGATTTTTGAAGGCTTTGAGAACAAAAGAATGATTCTTGTTCTGCCTGAAACTTTAGTCAGTGAAAGTAATGCAGACAAATGACCCTGTGCTGCTGGGATAGCTCCCCTGAGGCAGAGAACCTCTTACAGGGAGCAGTAGTCACTTCGTGGTTCTAGCCCATTTTTTCATTTTAAGGTGTAACATTGTAACTTGGGGTACGTCAGAACGGATCCTGGAAACAACTGAACAGCAGAGAGGATATTTTTAGGAGCCTCTTTCAGTTATTCATATGAAGAAACAATCCTAACTCCGGTAAATATTTTAGGATAGATTAAAACTTTTGTGCAGACTGAGGACTTCAACCTGTAAATAATTTCTTCCATAGAGTGAGTGCTATCATGATGTTACCAGCACAAGCCTGTGTGCAGAGGGAAGCAACACATCAGTGTGACTGAGATCTAATCCCATTCTTAAAGTAATTGATGAAAAATACTCTTTAGCTATTAAAAATAAACCTTGGAATATCCCAAACACGAACATCTTTGATTTTTCTAAACAAAAAAAAAAAAAAAAAAAAACATAGTAAAAGACTTTGGAAATTGTTTGAAAATTTGGTTCTTCATTGGTTCATTCATTCTCTGAGTTTATCTGGGGACAAGATCTGGTCACTTGTGACAGGTGCCCAGAGCTGGCTGACTGGGGCTGACATTACTGTCTTACCCAGATTTTTGAGATGACTTAAACAGCTTTTGCCCTGATTTAGTTCCCCAAGAGTGGAATGCCATTATCTCTATTCTGGAGGGTATCTTGATCACTAGAAGGGAGGCACTATAAATAAATGTGCATTCAGTTATGGTAGAACTTACAGTTAATCCTTTTATCACTGTTCAGAATATCACTATCAGATCTTTCAGAAAGCTGTTTTTCCCTTCCTAATTTCTTGGAAATGGTGGTCCAGCTTCCCCCTGCACCGTTGTTGTAATGTTTTTCGTACTCGTCTGAAGTTACCTCTTGATAATTATCTCATCTGTTCCATCTCCAGTTTTTGGTTTCACTTTCCTGTGCCACTAACCCCTACACCCTAAAATTGGGGGCTTGTAGTTTCACTTCTCTGGAGATTTGATACACACAGACTCTGTGCTTGATCTGCTCATCTTTATTAAGTAGTTTTGCATTCTACTATCAAACTTGCCTCAACTCCCCAAATAAAACTCTCATAGAATTATAGGAGGCATTGAAAAAAATAAACTTCCCATTATTTCAAAATTAAGCCCAAGGTGTTCCGAGTTTTACAAGTTTAGCCATGGATGTGATTAACAAATATATTCAGAGGCTCATTTGTGACACTGAGCAATTTGGAAAAAATATCACTTCCGAAAATCATTGAAGATGAAACGGAAAACTTGTAATCTTCACATCTTAGTGCCTTCCGCAGCTGTTAATGTGTGTTACACCAACAAGTGTTGAAGTAATGTGTTTATTTTCTCTAAAAAGCCATGAGTTTCTCTTATACCCAATTTAAAAATCCCTTTCAAGATTCATTTTCACTGACCACTTTAGCTCAGCTTCTCATTTGACAGTGGTTTTGCTTTTAGTTCTGCAGCAAGCTTTGCCCATCACAAAATATCCGAATTTAGCCCAACCGATGTTACAGCGGTTTGCTCCTCCATCAGACGAAGACAAAACACAGCCGAACTCACCGTCCTGAAATATTCTGCTAAGTCATCTGGCTCCCAGGTGAGCACGTCGGAGCGGTAGGGGACGTTTCGCAGGTCCATGCTAGGATTTCTCTCCCGAGGCAGTCAGGGAGTGTTCATAGCAGTGCTGTCGATGACACAGCCATGTATTCCCTCTGTGTGGCCACCTCCAAGTGGAATTCCTTGCCCAACAGCCGGCTGCTTCTGTCAAGGAACTGCTCCTGAGAATTCAGAGCTATGTTGTGAGGACGTTCCAGAGAGACACTGCTTCCTCTGGTACAAAATGGTCTCTTCTCAGAAAGGTTTTAGCTAGTCAGCCTTACCACTTCCTTTCTCTCAATATAAATAAGTAAACAAGGAAGCACAGCAGAGTGTTGAAATTGCTCTGCCTGCTACATGTAAGTGAGCTCCTGTGGACCCCATTTGCTTGTAATTGCACACATAAATATTTATGCATTTACTCACATTATACAGCAAAAAATATTGTCATATTATCTGCATAGACCTGGGTTACTCTTCTGTGCAAGTCTAGCCCAGGTAAGTACCCCCAAAGAAGAAAACATTCGCTTAAGAGAAACTTCTTCAATTTACCTCAGTACCTGAAATATCTTTGTACAATAAAAGGTCATTATTAGAGCTGTACATGAGGAACTAATGAATTAGTGATGGAATTAGTCAGCATTCCTTCAAACAAGGAATCACTCAGTGAAACTAAAAAACGTACAAGTTTAGATGAAAAGTTCTTACATTGTCATTGTATCAATGCTTCCTTTTTCAGCTACTTCTTATGAAGATTTTTGTATCTGAAAAACAATCCACAAAACCATAATATTACCACAGGGACATGACAGACTTTCATCTGTCCTGCACAACCAATTCAGGCACCTTCCCATCAGTAGGTCACTTTGGTGAGATTACAATGCGTATTTTTTAAAAACAGCCAGCACGTCCATTCTCCCTTTTCTTGTTGTGGAGCTTCCTCCCAAAGCTGTGCTGGTAAGAATCTTTGGGCTCACTCCTCCGTTAGACTGCACAAAAGGTGGTAATTTCTGAGCTTCCTGTACTAGTAAGAATAGGTGCATATTTCTGAAGCACTGGAAAGTTCCTGTTCTTTCTAAGGTGAAATTAAATGCATCCCTCTTGTGTCCAGTCACTGACAACCTCCTAACCTCATGCCTGCAATCTGCAGGTGTGTTGCATACGAGTGCATGTATTTGAGATCAGACCTACAAGTCTTCACAGTAAGGGCTTTCCTTTTGAAATTCAGAGTCTGATTTAGAGCAGCTTACTTTTTCCTGGAGAAATTCTGGTGAATGATGGCAGCATGGTATTTAAAACTCTCTGAAATTAAACTGCTGTCACAGCTGTTCTAAGCAGTGCAGCATTTATCAAATACATGCTACAGCTGTGTTTCCTGGGTTCTTACTTGAAATCACCTGTGTGAATCATCTGAGGCATGTCCTGGCAGTATCACAGAAATATCATCACCTCTAGGTCTGGGGATGAAATAGGACTAAATGAACTGGTGACAAAGAATCCCCAAAGCAAAAGTTGCTTTGCTAATGCGTTGTCAGCAGTGGTAAAGGGGAGGTTACATAACCACACCTCAGACATCCCATCACACCCCCTGGATTTCACAGGGAAACAAGCAGGGAGACAGGAAGAAGAAGCCTGTGCTAAATTTCTAATTGCTCATTCTAATATTTGTTTCACTACCTTCTAATCTGGTTTCTATCCCAACCCCAGTGTAGCAAACCTAATTGCAATTGTGTTACTCCTTATTTGTACTAATATAAAACTAATTCGTCTGGTCAAAATTTATGCTGGTGATGTTATAGGAGAATTACAGTATCATTTATTCTGATGCTGAGAAAGGAGGAAAGCAGTTGCCTTTCAAGTCAATCTCCCGGTCTCGAGAGCAGCTAACACAGAATTTTTGACACATGTATCTATTATTATTTGCTTGCATCCTGTCTGTGGCACTGAGTACATCACAGCTACGTGCAGATTTCCTGCATTTCTTGCAAAACTCAGCTGCGCACAAACTTGAGCTCTGTCTTTCTCTACAACTTCTTTTGTAACGTGATAAACACATCAGACGTGGTGCCCCAGTGAGGCTTGCTGAGGAAACACCACTTTGTGTTTTCCACACTTGAATTTTCACATATACTCCTAGACCAGCTGGCAACTCATGAGATGGATTTTAAACTCTTAGATTTTCAAAAGCTGAGAAACATTGGCTTTACTGCTATTATCAGGTGCACATCTTTTTATTGAGACTTTTTTTCCTCTTTTTAAAAAACTTAGGTGTTTCATAGGTATTTTACAGCCTAGAGTGACACAACCTTCACACAATAAAAGTGTCTCTTCAGTAACAGCTGCCAATGGTAAGTTCTTTCTGATGCAGTGATGGTCTGGTGACTGATGTTTGAAACTGTGAGACTCAAACCATTTTAGGCAACACGGGGGAAATTCACAGTGCCGACATTCTGCTGCCTTCAAAGAACAGCAACATATTCCATTTTCTCTCACCTCTCTCTGGTGGTCTTCTGCCCCTGTTTTAAGTGGAATCAAGTGTTTACTTTGAACCACTTACAGAAGGGTTTATTTTTCTACAATAACTCAGGTTACATGTCCATATCCCTAGAGCCAAATCAAAAAAAAAGTTCAAACCTTTTAAGAATTTAGTTTTCACCTTCATCTCAGTCTCAAAGCAAAGCAGATCTTTATGACATGGTTTTCTTTTGTCCTGCTCAGTTTTGTTTTTAAAAGATCAGGGTAGATTCTTCCTTTTGCCCTGGAAATATTTACCCTAGACAGCCTATAGTTCCTCTTTTAACATGGCATGCCCAATTCCCAGGCTGTATTACCTAATTATAACTGTGAGAGACTGAAAAGCCAGCATTAATGACTCCAAGGATGGGCCATTTGGTGCTTTGCTGAGGCTGGGTTTGCACCCCCAAACCGAAGGGGAGGAGGAGAGGTTTGGGGTGTGTGGTGGCCAAACCTCTGATCTTAAGAACAGCCCTGGTGCTGAGGGGGTATTTTCTGATACCCCCTTGGTATCAGATATTTTCTGAATTTTCAGATATTCTCATCACCCGCCATGGGAGGATGAGCACAACAAACTGACGTTTGCTTAGCAACGAGCTGGGTTCAGAGCCAGCTACGGGAGATAAGGGAAGCAGACCCTGCAGGTGGGATAATGCTTTTTACCACGTCAGTGTCCTCCCTCACACACCTGGCTCAGGTGTAAAACTCCCCCCTGGGGAAAGTATCAGGATATTCACGTTCACACCTAGGCCAATTTGAAAAAGCAATTTGTAGGAATGGAACTTCGAGACTTCCTCCCCACCCAGGGGCAGAATCAGCCCCACAGTGGTGACTGCTGGGTGCAAGAGCAGGGATGGATGGACACCGAATATGACACTTTAATGGGAACAGCAGCTGAGGTAAATGCTAACCAACCTGCCTGCCTCTGGAATGTATGGCTTGAATAAAACTGTGTCTGCGATACTGGCTTCAAATCCAATTTCACGCAAAACAAACAACAAAAAAATGTCTTCTTTATATGAACTCAACCCTCAGCAAAGATTTTCCTGGACGGGGAAAAAAAAAGAGAACTTGAATAAGTACCTTTTTCATTGCTAGTGAATTGTGTTACTCTGAGCAGGTGTCAAGACGGAGTTTAGGCACTTCCAACAGGCCTGAAATCCTAAAATACAGCCACTATAGAGTGCAGCTGCACTGCAGAAACCAAAGAGAATCAAATACCTACTAAAGTACTGTAAAAAATAAGGCAAGTGCTTAGACATATTCTGGCAAGGGCTGTTTGCTCAGGTGCAAGTTTTATTCCACTCTGTTTGGGTCGTAAGTGGCATAAGGTGTCTGGTTTGTCCAGAGATGCTGCAAACAAATGCAGAGAACACTCAGGAGACCCCAGCAGAGCTGTCTGCTGAGGAAAGACTGAAAAAGAAACGTTTGCTAAGTCTGAGAAAGGGAAGTTGGAGACAAGAGAAGGAAAAAAGGAGATAAACTTTGTGACTTTGGGTGATAGCAGTCAGTTAATTCTCATGACCTGTGAACGGCTCTGCTAACAAGAAGAGCTGTTGCAAGCTTGAGAAGGAGGAATTGGGGATTGAAGGACTCTCCTCCCATATTTGGGCTGCTCAGTGCAGTTCAGCAGTTCAGTTCAGAAGATTTTTGTTTCATTTAAGTTCTTTAAACAGCAGTATTTCAATTCTATCCAACCATTCTGACAGCTAAAGATATGATGATTATTTTAAGTCAACCCATTTTGCTACTTTAATCAAATGAACTATTGACACCCATAAGCAGCCTATTGGCTCTGACATGGTTTCTAAGTGATCTCCTTCTATTCAGACAGGCAGTTGTTTTCTAACCTAAATGAAGCTACTTTGTAGCTTCAACTCCAGAGAACTTGCAGAGTTTATACTGTAAACTGGTTGACAACATGGGATTTTGGTCATTGTTGCAGCTGCAACATTCCTGTCCTTACACAAACTCAGAACTGGATTCTGATCCTAATTGATTTCCAACTCTCTAAGTATTTCAACAGCTTGGTCACCAGTAAGAAAAGCACTTGTGATTTTGCAATGCTGTGAAAAATAAAAAAGCGTCTACAGTTTTTCCACGGACTTATACTCATTTCAGACCTTCTCAGGAAAAGATTTTGTCAGTCCTGAAAGTTTTCAAGAGTGAATTTCACAGACCAGAAAATACACAGGTGACTCGAAGAAAAAACGCTGCTGCTAGCCAACATCGTCTTGGTTATAGTTTTGGTTTTAATGTTAGTTTTGTTTTCAATATTTATGTTCCTCTCTATGACTGGCTTAGAGTTTCCAAGGAGCTGAATTCTTGAACAACCCATGCTTTTCAACTTTTCACTGTTATGTTCAAAATATCGTGTATTCATAAGAGGCATTTTTTTCTTATAAACAAACATTTTGCATGTGTTTTAAATTGTACACATGTATTGTACTAGGAGTGGATTAAGACAATTCTTTTTATCCCCTGGCTCATTATGAAGGAGGGTCAGCACAGGTCAAAAGTAACTGTCCATTGGAGCAGTCCTGATCTGTCAGGTCTCTCCTCTGAGACGTGGATTAAAGTAACAGCAGAGTAGGATCTCACCTTGATCGTACCTTCCCATACGCGTAATAGAACACCTGCAACCACTACTGTTTTCCAAACAAATGTCAGAGGATTAAAATGGATAAAAACATATTAATGTTCTTCTCTTTTATCTCCATCCAACGAATAAAATTTGAGATTGTGTAGGAGAGAAGATTCAGTCTCATTTTGCCATCTAGTGGCAACACTTTGGCTTGCTGAGATGCATTTCAGAAAAGCAAGCGAACGTTAGCTAGAGGTGGGTAAGAGTTACTAATTCTTTGGAATAATCAGTTATTTTTCTGCTCAAAATATTTAAAAGCCTAGTTACATTTTATAGCAGCACTGCACAAATAGGCACATTGCTAAAATGAGTTTCCATTTGCAGGTACTTGGGAGAGCAGAGCCTATTTCAGTAGTCCAGTGAGTTTCTTTGTGTCTTTATGAATCTGGATCACAAGTGATTTTTTTTTCCTTGTGGATATGAATCATTAACTTCCCTTTCTACTTGCTCTTAGATTCTTACCAAGACAGTGGTATAGCCAAGCAGTTTACCTTTAGAAATATAAAGCTTGAGGCAGACTGGCTGGACGAGCTATTTCTTCCTTCCTAAGGAGAAAAAACAAAACTTTCAAACTTTTAAAATTACTGTAATTTTGTATTCAATTTACATTTCTTTGGTATGATTTTTTGCGTGTGTGTGTCTGAACTTCAAGGTTTATAGCATTAATTTTTTTCCTCTTCCTACAGTTCTGTGAGATACTGGTCATTATTTGGACCTGCAAGATCCTATGCTGCTGCTTTGGGGCCGTATGGAATAAGTGAGTACAGCCTGGCAAGTGAGGATGTTCTGGAGGGTTTGGAATTGTTCTTTGAGTTCTGGAACAGTGGGGCTGCATTCCTGTGGCAGAAGTGCTGCACTGTTACGAGCTGCCACAGCAGGAGTAACCAGGGTTCTTGTTAATAAATCCCTTGGGGAGCATTAGAGGTGAACCGACACTGAATGAGTGGTGTTTGTAAATAAATATATGTAGGGTCTATTTTAGAACCGTTCAGAAGCAATGGAAAGCAGATATGTAGCCGTTCTGGTTATTATCTATAGCAATGCAACAATATAAGAGCATAGGAATAACAGGTAAGAAAATGTATAAGAAAGAAAGCAGAAGGAAGGATAAGAGTAGAAAGATCTCACCACCTGTGGATCCAGTAACTAGACTTGATTGAAGAGACTTGATTGAAGAGGCTTGATTGTTGCAATTTTGATGTCTGGTGGTCTGAGTGATGGTCATGATCCATCAGGGGTAGGGGAAAGCTCAAGAAACACAAGGTTCAGTGGGTTAATACACATTCAGGTTTAGATGGAACACACAGGGTACCTTCCCTGGGGAAGGGAATTTTACACTGTCAGAAAGGTCTTTGATGTTTTATGACCCCTTCTAAGTCATGACCCTGCCTCTCACTCGAGCAAAGTTGAGCCAGTTATGCCCCATCAGAAGGGATGAAAACCTTCAGCCCCAAGTGGGTGAATGTCCTGTGTGAATGTCACCCTTCCTTGGGGGCAGGGGAAGGGCACTGGCATGAAAACAAGCACCATGGTCTGTCTGGCCTTCTCCCTTTTCTGGCTCAAACCTCAGAGCCTCTGGTGGTGGGTGTGCACCCCCTCTGTCTCATGCAGCTCAGGTTTTGCCACCACACCCCCAAAAACTCTCTCGTCCTTGCCCTGGACTCAGAGCAAGCACAGCACCGAATGCCTCCACAAATGGGCAATTGTTGAGCCATTAACCATTAACATCTCAGTCTCTCACAGAGGTGCACTTCATAAGGCAGTGGGGATTTAGGCCAGTGCACTCTGCAGTGCATCAGACATCATTTGAAGGATTTCTTCATAGCAGATGTTTCTGACCGCCCCCAAATTCATCTCTGTTAGTAGGTATTGGAAAAAGCAGCACGAAGCCTTCCAGCTGTGCAAGTATGAATAGGTTCAAACCCGGCCTGTCTTTTCAGGATGTTGTTATCTGAGGTCTAATTGCACTTGTCAGGAAAATTAATCCACAAACCCCAGAGGTTTATGCCCAAAAAGGAGACAGAGGAGTCCTGTTACTTTATTCAAATAAAGAGAGAGGCCATGGGCATTTCCCATGGGGTCTCTCAAGTTGGTGAAGGACGCAGCCTCCTTTTTATCCCAATTTCCCAGCCGCATTTCCCTCTCTCTTTCCCCATTGACTGAGGCACTTGAGAGGTACAGACTTCCCGAATCGCCTAATACAGACCCCCTTCTAATGTGTACCCTCCCCTCTTTTTCCTCTTCCTTGTATCTCTGTTTTCTTTAAGTCCAGGGGTTTAGTACAGCCTTGAGTGACTAACTGTGGATACCGAAATGCTGCTAGCAGATGAATTTTCCAGCTTCTTCCATTAATTCTTTGAGAACCTTTCCTTTCTCACGCAGGATATGAAAACAGTAAGAGAGTTTATGCAGACGATATTCACATCTGGTGTTTTGCTAAGTTCTGTTTATGGTAAACTGAGAAATGTTTTACTGTGGATGTGATAGAACCTAAACCAATCACCCTAGGAGGTGTGTGAATATTGTCCAATCACTTTATGGAACTAGACTATAGAAAAATGATTGTAAAATTAATAAATAATTCATTCTTTCGCTGGATTTGATGTTGCTGCATCTCTCAGTTCCTGGCTCTACAGCGACAAGCAACAGGCTGTGTCAATTAATGGAATTCCTATGGAACTTACGGTTCCTCCTGTCAGGAAAATCTACAAACACCAGAGGTTTGTGTCCAAAAAGGAGACAGAGAAGTCCTTCAACTTAATTCGAATAAAGGGAGAGAGGCCACTGGGGCACACGCCTGCAGGGTTTTCTCTCCCAAGGTTTCGGAGGGCACAGCCTCCCTTTTGTCCTAACTCCTGGCTGCACGCTGCCCTCTTCCTTTCCCCACTGGCTGAGGTACCAGGAAGGTACAGCCTATACAGTAAATACAGAGAACAAAGTAGGCAATGACAGTTCATATTAGCCCATTAATCCTTGTAGATGATCTGTGGCTACTGCTAGCCAAGGTCTCCCATCCTTTTCCTCCAGCTGAAAAGTCCAAATCTCCAGGCTTCAGAGGCCTTGACACGAGTGTGATGGGTCCACCCGTGTTCAGCTGTCCCGGCTGCTGTCTCTGCGGTCCTGGTTGGATGTGATGAACAGCAAAGTCCAAAGGCAGTGTCTGTGCTAACTGGGCTTGCTGTCAAAGAGATTTCACAAGACACAGTATCCTGGCCACAAACTGGTCCAAATACAGATCTTCACCTCGCTGCCACACTGAAAATCAACAGGGTAAGAATCCCAAACAATTCAAAGGGGAATAAGTGAATATCCCCTCGGGGTTTGGCTCTTATTCTTGCCAAAGCTAATGGCAAAAGCCATACCCATGGCATCTTAGTTTCCGTCACCAGCTTCAAAGGGAGTTTCTTTATTCCTCCATTCATCCTTTCTACTTGACCTGAATTCTCAGGGTGCCAGGGGAGGTCTCACTGAATTCTCAAAGCAGCCATAATCCCTTGAAGGATCCCCCTGTAAAATGAGTTTCCCCCCATCACAATCCCATATTCAGAAATCATTTGTTAACTGATCAAATAGTTGCTGAAGTGACTAGAAACTCCTCTGGCCACCCTGCCAGCCGGCACAACAGAGGACATCTAAGCTCTCTCTCCCAGGGCATCTCAGCAAAATACACCCGACATCCTTGGAAAGGACGTACAGCCCAAGGTCATTCCCCTGCCTTGCAATCTCCTTCGTAGTCTGGCTATTAACTTTAGCCAGGCACCCCTCAATAGCTCGTTTGGCTACAACAAAAAGATTTAAGGCAGTACATGTTGAGAAGGTCTTTGCCAATCCTCGAGAGGCACGATGACTCCCCTCACGGAATTGTTTTAACACTTGCAGGCTCAAAGCTCCTGGTACCCACTGTTTACTGTCCTTTGTAACTCAATTCTCCCCTCTTTCTTCTGCCCCACCACCTTTAATTATCTCAAACTCCTCTGGTAGGAAAGACAGCACCACCACCACCACTTCCCCCCTCCCCCTGGCAACGGCCAAGACACAGGGAACAAAGGGAGGATCCCGGAAACCTCTGGAACAAGTGCTGCTTTCTGAACCTCTCCATTGGCCAGTTGATTACCTATTGTTTCTTCTGAGTACCCTGCCTGATGTCCCCTAACATGTATTATTGCTACCTCTTTTGGTAAATTCCCCACCTCCAATAGGCGAGTAATTGAGCTCTCATGAGCGAACGTTTTCCCCTGCAGGATAACAAACCTCTCTCCTCCCAGCTTTCCAAACGCGTGCACCACCCCACATGCATACTTTGAATCTGTAAATATTCACTACCTTTCCTTGATACACTTTGCAGGCTTTTTTTAAGGCATGCAATTCTGTGGTTTGTGCTGACCATGTGCACGGTAGCTTCTCCCCTTCTTGCTTTACTTTAGTATATCTGATAACTCGTTTTCCTCCTATTATCCTCGAAGATCCATTAATAAATACCTTTTCCCCATTTGGCAGAGGGGTCTTGTAAATCTTCCCTGGCTCGAGTCTGGAGATCTGTTACCTGGATACAGTCACGAGCCTCCTTTAAGGCTCCTTTCTCGGGGCCAGTTGAACAGGAGGCTGGGTTAAACTCCCCCCATTTCTCAATTTTAAATCCTCCTGTTCCATTTCACACTGTAACAGCCTAGCGCCGGTCATCCACCTAGAAGTTGGTGCCAGACTTTAACAATCCTGCCATCAGTTATCATCAAAGCCGAGGCTGCACAACTCTGCAGACAACACTCACCAATCATCTTTCTCACTTATGAAAAGAACATTTGAACAATTGTTCCCCCTTTGGCATAGACAGAGAAGTTCCCGTGCCTACTAGGAAACGCACTTCTCGGTTGAGTCTCCGGTAAAACAGCAGATTCCTTCCCAACTGCTGTTTCGGTCGGCTCTCCCCTGCCGAGGAGGGAATGCCTCTGCCCCGTCCTTGAGACCAACCCCGTCCCTTCCGGCCCGGGGGATCCCTTGGGCCCTGCGGTTTATCCCTCCGGGGCGGTAAGAACTCTGCCATCACCTTTGCCTTTGCTTTCGCCTTTTCCTCATCCCTTCCTACAGACGCTTTCTAACCAGTTCATCCAGGGGCTTGTTCTGCCCTTCCTCTAGCCCCGCTGTGGGCACTCATTCTCCCACAGCTCAAAATCACTCGTTTCTCCAGTGACACAAACAAAATCCCTTCGTGTATCAGGCCAGGCTTTGGTGACACGTTGTCTCTTATACCGTATACCAAAGCCGGTCGCTGTCCCTTACACTGCACACCAAAGCCGCTCCCCGTCCTGCCGCAGTGTCCAGATACCCCCGCAGCACACCCGTCTGGGCCCCCGGGCCGCTCTCGCAGCACCACAAGCTCCGTAAAGCACCAGGTGCGGGCGGGAGGGCACAGCCGATGGCGCTACAGGGACGGGCGGGCGGCCGGGGCGTCCTGCAACCCCATGGGGGCCGGGGGGCCGCTGCAGCCCCTGCCCGCGGGGCTGGCGGCGTTGGGCACCGCCCGGAGCTGAGCCCCGGCTGTCCCGCAGCCTCGGCTCGGTCCCGCACCTCCCCCACAGGTCCCCAGCCCGTGCTGCCGATCCCGCACCCTCGCACCCAGCCTGGGCACTCCTCACTATAGAGGAACCCCCTTACAAACCCAAATCCTCCACCCTGTTTCCATAATGACCCGGGGAGCGGTGAGGGTCCTGTATTCCCTGTCTTTCCTGTCCTGGAAACCGGGAATACAAAAGACCTGCAGCCAGCCTGTATTAGACTGCAGATTTTGAAGATAAGGCAGAGAACTCCCCAGTCTTTCCTTATCACATAGCCTCCCGCTGCTATTTGCCTCAATCATATTTCTACACACTCCCCTTCAACCAATCCTTTCCCAAACCAACAACATATTGCCTGCTTTGGGCATGGGTTGCCGAGAGCCTTTCTCGACGCTTCTTATTGCCCCCTCTGGGCGTCCATATCCTTAACTACCTGGGGGAGAATGTGCAAACCGTCTCAATATTCTCCCAGAGGACCCTTCGGAGGTATTTTTGGATCGTCATCCCTATACTCGAGACCCTTTTTCGACTTTCCTTTACTGCCCACCCTTGGCGTCCTACCATGTTTTACTCCCCGAAGTTGTACTCACCGGTGAGATTTGCCGAGACCCTTCTCGACTTTCCCTTATAGCCCGCTCTGGGCATCCATGTCCAGTGGTCCTTTCCTAGAGACTCTTCACTGACTCCCCTGGTCCGCCTCTCGCTTGTCTCCTGGACAGCCTCGGGAACCCAATCAATCTCCTGGTGCCGGCCAGCGCCGAAGGGAGCTGCTCACCTAAAAACTGAGTGAGGCGCCTCCAGCTCCTCTTGCCACGTGCCGGACCCAGACGGTGGAAGGATCCCGAGCCCCCAGTTGTCAGGAAAATCCACAAACACCAGAGGTTTATGTCCAAAAAGGAGACAGAGAAGTCCTTCAACTTTATTCGAATAGAGGGAGAGAGGCCACTGGGGTACACGCCCGCGGGGTTTTCTCTCTGGCGTTTCGGAGGGCACAGCCTCCCTTTTATCCTAATTCCCGGCCGCACGCTGCCCTCTTCCTTTCCCCACTGGCTTGAGGTACTAGGAAGGTACAGCCTTTCCGAACCGCCTACCACATATCCCCCTTTGAATCTACTGTTTTACCCCAAAGTTCAGGCTTGTGCAGACCCTTGTCTGTTTCAGGAGCCAAGCTGTCTGGGCCCGGTAACGAACCTGCTGCCCAAAGTCAGTAGAGACATTAAGACTCATTTCAAAGACGTTAATTCCCATCAAATTGTTTGTAAAGACATTAGCACACATCTTCCCTCTCACGCCCATTGCTTCTTTCACCTCTCAGTACCTGGCTTTATCTACCAGTTTGTTTGTAAAGACACCTCCTTCTCATTTCTTTCACACTGATGATTAGACTAGATGGTCTTGGAGGTCTCTTCCAACCTTGACGATTCTGTTATGAGAATTTGGTGGTGCTGCCGTAGCTCTTGGAGCAACTCCTTGCCTTCCCTACCCCTACCTTGCCTTACCTTGCGTACAAGTGGTCAAGTACAGGGAGAGGGAGGCAGAGCACCGCACGGCAAGGCAAAGCAAGGTGAGGCCAAGAGAGACAAAACAAGACCAGACCCCCGACAGGGCGGGGGGGTGCTGCCGTGGGGTACGTCCGGGGTGGAGCGGTGCGGGGGGCGGTGCTGGATCTTTTCCTCCCCCGGCCCGGACGGCGGGAACGACGAGAACGGCGGGAACAGCACGAACAGCAGGAGTACCAGGAGAGGCGGCGATGGACGAGAAGGTGGGCGCTGCCGGCGCGGCCCAGCCCTGCGGGCGGCGGGGGAGCCCGGTGCGAGCACGGCTCACCTCGGGCGCCTTTTCCTGGGGGACCGGAGCCCCTGAGCCCCGGTGCTGGCACGGCTCACCTCGGGCACCTTTTCCTGGGGGACCGGAGCCCCTGAGCCCCGGTGCGAGCACGGCTCACCTCGGGCGCCTTTTCCCGGGGGATGGGAGCCCCTGAGCCCCGGTGCGGGCACGGCTCACCTCGGGGAGGCCCTTCCCGCCGGGACCGGAGCCCCTGAGCCCCGGTGCGAGCACGGCTCACCTCGGGCGCCTTTTCCCGGCGGACCAGAGCCCGGAGCCCCGGTGCGGGCACGGTTCACCTCGAGCTCCGGTGCGGGCACGGTTCACCTCGGGGAGACCCTTTCCTGGGGGACCAGAGCCCCGAGCCCCCGGGCATGGCTCACCTCGGGGAGGCCCTTTCCGCGGGGACCGGAGCCCCGGGCCCCGGCTGGGAGCGCAGACAGGGCTGGGCAGCGCCGGTCCCAACCCGTCCCCAGCGGGGAACCGCCGCACCCCGCGCCGTTCCCCGCGGTGAGCCGGGGGTGCGCGGGACCCCCGTTAGCACCGGAGGCTGTGCGAGGGGAGCTGGGTCCTGCCTCTCCACACAGCCCACGCACCCCTGGGCTGGGACCCATCCCGGGAGCCACAGGGCCGGGCCACGAGGCTCTGAGGAAGTAATGGGACTGGTCTTTTATCCCACTCTCAGCACATATTTCCCCAGTAGGGGTTCCCACTCTCATTCGGAGGTGGTTTTTAGTCTTCAGGAAAGATGAAACCCCTCGGAGATAGAGAGGTGCCACCACCTGGTGGCATTCACTGTTAGCTGGTGATCTTTTACCTCAGTCCTTTCCCATTGAGGTATCTGATAAAGGGTGTTGGCTAGTTCCTAATGCTCATAAGGAAGATCGTAATGGATCTTTCAATTGGTATAAATCACTTGTTACTGAGTTTATTTTGTTAGCTAGGACTCCAGCATCCACGTTACGTAATGCTCGCAGTTCTGTCTCCAGGATACCAATCACTCTCCCGGATGGTTTTGGAGGGGTCAGGGTCTGTCCATGCAATCCTGCTGACCACCGTGCATAGAGATTAGACAGAAATGGCAGGTTTAATTGCAGAGATATTAACCTGCATTGGTAATTCCACTCGTTTGAGGGACCATGAAAGATTAAATAGCACTTGTTTTGGCCGGTATATTTGATGGCATAGCATCCAGTTTTAGAAATTTGTGGTGATAAGATTTCACCAATCTTATCGGGAGCCTGGGAGATAGTGGAATGCATTGTGAGGTTTAAATTAGTTTTTGTTGTGCTAGTATGTATTACCCACTTACAGTTGTGGATACATTATATCTCCACTAAAACTTCCCTTTCATATTTTGTGTCAATATTGGAAGCTGAGTAAATAAATTTCCCCCTTGTTGGTTGAAAGTTGTGCTTCACATATTACGGTTGTATTAACCTCTGCCAAATTCATGTTATTAGGTTGAGCTCCTAAATTTGTACAACTATGGCTTGTTCATTAGCAGTGGTCACTGAAATGCATTCAGGCTTAAGCATGGTTACAGCCCTTACCACAGTGACTATTACAGATAGAAAAAGTGAAGGTTTCCATCCAGTGGGTCAGGCTTGGTGATTTATGTTCCCGGTCTGGTTCATTCTGGTGCTGATTCATTCTGTGAGGAGAACAAGCAGTCCTTCAATGGATAACTTGATCTTCAGTGGGGATGTGCTGGCATCATTTCCAGTGTCATTTTCTGAAAAAGTGAAATCATACCAGTCTCAGCGGGGTTTGCCTGGACATGTTATTATCCCATTAAAAATAGAAAAAAGCCACCATGCACTAATTCCGTGTTTTGCACCACTGCTATCAGTAGTTCCCCAAGCAAGTCTGCCCCGAGGTTTAGTTAGTCACAGGTTTAGTTAGTCACACGTTTAGTTAGTCACAGGCACAGTTCCAGTCTGTGTTACTTTTACCATAACAGGTTGTCCTGAGTGTAAAGCACCTCATTCGGGGTTTGCAAAGAATGCTCGAGCAGGCCACAGCGATTGTTTAGTTGGTGAAGTACCCTGAGTATCCCACTCAGTCATGTGGCTTGGGACTCTTTTTCAACAGGCCATTAGCCCATTCTGTGCTTCCATTTGACTGGGGGTAATATGGGACATGGAAAACCCCTTGAATTCTACCTTTTTGGCCCATCATACCTACTTATATGGAAAATGTGAGCTTGTTTCACTGCTCAGACTAGAGAGAAAGGCCCTTTTCCCAGTCAGAACATCTCCTTTCTGTCTCCTGAAATGCAGTTGAACTAAACAGTGAAGGTACCTTTGGTCAGGGCCAGTTTGAAGCAGGTTACATTTAGGTGCCATGCTCTGCAAAACCCCATCCTGCTGTAACAGGAGCGTGGGGGTGTGCTGCTCCTGCTGGAAATGATACAACTTCTAAATTTTTTTTACTGACTTTAGTCAGGGTTTTTTTTTCACCTTTGCCCAGGGAGAGGGGAATTGCAATTTTTGGCATTCTTAAAAATAATGCTTGATTATCTAACTCTTTCCACCTCTTTTTTCTGAGTGGACAACCTGTAAATCCTAGTTCCTGGGAATGGTCAATTAGTATTGACTACATTACACATAGTATTCTTCGTATCACCAGGAAAATCACTCCATCCCGCATCTCAACCATATTAGTGAGGTGTGGGATGAGGTGATTTTCGTGGTGATACCAAGAATGCATGCATTAGTGTTGCATGGGTGGGGATTTCCCTGTGTTGTAAAATTTCAGCAACACTCCTGGCCAATTGTGCATTAAAGGCTGTGTCATTTCTAATTTCATCCCGTTTTGTAACAAGGCAGAATTTGGCCAATCTTCAGGAGGTGCAGTTAATTTTCTAATCTGCACAATGTCAGGAGGATTTGGAGCCCGCATAAGCATTAATTCAACTTTTTCCTCCAACTTTTGTTTTTCTTTCTGTTCCTCCTGTAACTGTCTCTGCAGCTGTTCTGTTTTCAAGAACTGATGCCTTGAAGTGGCTACCTGAAAACAGAGGCTAGACTGTTTAAGATTAAGAGAATAAAATTAATTCTTAAGAATTAAGATTAAGAGAATAAAAGTAGGTATTTATTGGGGGCCTTCAATAGGAACACCTTGGGCAGTCAAAAGCTCCCGAGGGGCTCCACCCAAGATGGACGCTGGGTCACGGGTTCTTCACACTTTTATAGGTTTGGTCCATTTGCGTATCAGGGTTAATTCTCCAATTATAATTTCAGGTAATGATGTAATTACCTCAAGTTTGTTCCACCTTTCCAGAGGCTCAGTTTACATATTTCAGGGCCTGGGACAACAAGGTGTCCTTGA
>VZTE01006659.1:0-42580 GCA_013397775.1 Eulacestoma nigropectus
GGGATGGGGGACCATGTGGTCGGTGCCATTTTGTATAGTTTGGCTGCTGCCGCCATTTTGATTGAGGGAAGAAAGGGAAGAACTGCGAGAGACTGAGGGGGAAAAACGAACTTTTTTGGATAGAACTGGGGTAAGGGGTTTAGGAGAACGGTTTTGAGGGGTTGCCAGAGATGGGGTGCGCAACCCATTCCGGCAAGGGCTAGGAGAAGCTCGAGGGGTGCNTAGGAGAAGCTCGAGGGGTGCGGGGGAGCAGGTGGCAACCCTGAGCATCTGGGCTGTCTGCAGCCCTCGAGCTGCCCCGCGAAGGACAAGGAGAATTAGGAGAGAAGGGGGTGGACAAAGGGGTAGGGCAAACAATTTTATGTTCAGTTTTCTGATTGTTCTTTATAACTTGCCAAATTAAAATTACCAAACTAAAGAGTTTAATGGCCAATTTATCTTCTGCATTTTTTAATTCTGTGCACCTTCGTTCCACCTTTTTCCAAAATCGGTAGGACTGAACGTCCTCCGGGCAAGCCTCTTCAAATTCTTTGAAAATAAATCGAACCAATTGTTTTAAACGATATTTAGAAAACTGAACCTGATTAATTTGAAGGGTAAATTTAACTTGGAGGTAAAACTCCCTTTGTTCCTTTGAAAACCTAATACCCATTTTTATTAATTAACTTACAAGATCAAAGGAACAAACATCCACCCAAGATTTCCTGTAAAACAAATAAAAAATATAAAAAAGCGGATCGACTTAACTTAAATCACCCTTCACTGGGTTTTTCTGCGCGCTTTTAATCTTCTAAAATCTTTTAAATCTTTCTTCTCTCAAAATCTTCCTCAAAATATTTAAATGTCTTACCTTTTATCTTTGTAATCTGAAGCCGCCGCTAACTGAAGCTATGGAAATCTTGGTCTCCTTTCTGGTCAGCAACTTCTTGGGAGCACCGCCCTGCCCTGCGGCATGCTACAACCAAGAGCTGGTCCCGATGATGTTGAGAATGTCCAGGGGTCCGAAGGACCACACTGTTTGGGCGCCAGTTGTTGTAAACTGGGTCTACTCTGGGTTGCTCTGACCAAGCCCGGGGCGCTTGCAGAGCTTTCTGAGGGTGGGCTGTACCTTCAGACCCGCTGGGCTCTCCAACCTCCGTCGGCCGAGCCGATCGCACTCAGAGGGAGGACGGGCAGGACACCGGTCTCTGGTGCTTTGAGGAAGTCGCCTCCCCTCAGGCGTCCTCCGGTGCAAGATGAACCACGCTGGGCAAGGAACGAAGGGTGTGGGAGGGGGTCTCCCGAGCTCTCTTTATTCAGGGTAAAAGGAAGGGTCCGGGCAACAACAAGGGGCAAGAGGTCTCAAGGGAGAGAGCCCTGGGCGCGTCCGTGCACGGGGTTTTAACTGGGGGGAAACTGGGAGGGGTTAAAGGGCTACAACCAATGGGAACATCTCAGAGGAGGGGTTTGCCAGAACGGGAACAAATCACTGGGTCTGGGGGGAGGGTACAAAACACAACAACCAATGGGTAACCAAATGCAACAGAACTTTCCAGAACTAGGGGTGGGCTCAACAGGATGTTACCGCCCTCTCTCCGCCCTTTGGGCGGGGTTAAACTGCTGTTTCGGAGTCCTCCTCCCAGGAGGAGTCATTCGAGAGGGCGGGACTAGAGGCGGGGAGGGCCCGAATGTTTTGGGGCCGCCCCTCCACAGACAACAAGTCTTACTTTACACACTGAGCACATTTTTGAGGAAAAGAAACATTTCGTTTATCAGTAGAATTCTTATATACAACTACTGCTCTTCAACTGCACCCATAAGACTCCAACAGACACAGCAAGTCTAAGGTGAAAGGAACTGAGTGATGGTACAGGTAAGATTTGTCTGTTCCTTCCATTCTCCTGGCTTTCATCTATGACCACTGCTGCAGGAAAGAGTTTGACAGAAACTTGTGGTGTGACACAGAATGGCAAAAGGAAAGAGAGAAAGAGAGAGATGAATTAGTCAGTGAGAGAGAGAAAAAAGAAGAGAGAAAAAGAGATCACAGTCCTGGCTCCAGTGCTCATCCAGCTAATGGGGTGTCCAGTGTCCTGGGGCCCACATGCACCCGGGATTGGTGGTGGTGCCTTTTTACAGATAAGTTTTCCCCACCCTGGAGATGAGTTTCATCTCTCTCTATACAAATCAGTTCTCGTGTGCAGTTCATTCTTTCTGACCTTTCTGGAAATGGGTCAAGGCTTTGGGGGTCATCTTGATCCCCCCTACAGTCCATGGCCACATCTCAGCCTCATTCCTGCTGTGCTATGTTGTGCTTATCTCCAGGAGCCAGAACAAGGACACTTGTCGCAAAAAGTGCTGCCCTTGCTGTGTATGTCCCCTTCTGCAGCCACATCCTGTTCTTTCTCACAGCACGTTCTTACCAACAATCCTTGCCTGGAATTACCAACAAAACTTATCTGGCTCCACAGCTATCCGGCTATCGATGTTTGATACCTGGATACCTACACCTTACCCCCCTTGTCTTCTAGGTGTCTACAATCTCAGCATAAAATCAAAAAACAGCTATAATTAAAGAGGAAGAATTTTAAGTTAATCCTAAGTAAGAAGGGCTGAATAGTTCCCAAACACATGGCTTACATACTGACTTTCTCTGCTGAAACTTCTAAAATATTTGTTCTCTTCATGTACATAGTCGTTGGAATAGAGCTGAGATGCATCTGTAGACATTCAAAGTCATCTGCAATAACATACTACACAATGTCCAAATCAGAGATGCCTAATTAAAGTAAATTAAAGAGCATAACACTGGGAACAGAAGTCTATGGGAAGTTTTAGAAAGGTCAGTATTATAAAAAGAATATAGTCACAAGGCCCAGATTACTGGTGGGTTTAGAAAGATACTTTCCATTGCAAACGGACTGTAGTGTTCTGTCTCTGACTAGAATGCCTAAAATTCCCAGGCCATAAGCAATAAAAGGAAATATCTGAAGGATCCTACAGCAGCACAGACCCTCAGTCTTTGTCTTGCAGCACTAGTGTGAGACTTCTACCATTTGTTTGAATGATGTATTTGAATTGCTTCTACTGCAAACATTTCCTGCCCCCAAAGACTCCATAGCTCAGTTCCCATGGCTCTGTGTACTTTAAAAGATGTGTCATATGTACAGTATCACATTTCTGTGGCTGCTATAGAAATGAAAGTACTTGTCTTTAACAACATTACAAAGTGAAAAACAGGGATATAAAACATGAAGAACAAACAGCAGAGTTTGAAATTAATTACTGAGGGAGGTTTGGCTAAATTGGTAACTGACATACCAGTGACTTTCTTTCTGTTTAATATTAATATGAAACACTAATATAATCAACCCCTTTGTCTAGACAGTAGGAGTTCTGCCTATTTGATTTGTGCATTAATTGCACAAATGTGTATGTTTGTTAAAAAAGTGTTGATGACTGATTAGCAGCTCATTGTTTCTGCATTTTCTTTTGCAATGCAATTGTTCTATTATTTTCGAAAGCACATCTTTATTAGTGTTTTTAATGAACAATGACAATGTGTTATATGTGTCCAAAGATAGAGTAGAAAGCCTTGTGCTATAAAACTAATATTTTGCTGCTTGAATTCCCCATCCAGTCTGCAAAGAGGGGAGCAAAGTGCCCCTCACCAAACTTTACTAACCTACAGAGGACGAGAACCAACTGGGATACTGTGTTTTGCAAGAAATTAAAATGTGAAAGGTGTCAAGCAAATAAAGGACAGGGACACTGATAAGTATAAGCATGAAATAGCAAAACAGGATCTGCTTGTGGAAAGTAATATCTAATCCACTATGGAAGTGATTCAGCATCTCACACATAAGCATTGCTATATACCTTCTATATAAACACAGAGAAACACATGTAAACATAGTCCTATACACACAAATGCAGGATAAACTTAAAGAGGAATGAGTGGAAAGACAGACAAATGTGTCAGTAACATTTTGGCATCACAGCCAGTAGTAACGCATAAGAAATAAGATGTAACTGTGCGAAGAGCGATGGCTAAAACCCAATATATTTTGAAGTGCATATACCCAAAAAAGCTGACATTAAGCAAAAAAGGCCTGTCTGCATTTTGTACAGTTCTATTGCAACTATGCCTGTACTTCTGGACTCAGCACATCTGTTAGAGTAGCACATTAAATTCTTTTTCATCCATTGGAAAGAGCTTTTTCAACTGTTAAGCTCCTAGGAATGTTTTCAATTATCTAGAAATACATTACCTTACACTTCATAGTATCATTCTGTTACTCCAGTCTCAAGACCATTCAAATCTTTCTCTATGACCACAATTAACACCAGGTGCTTCCAATCCTATGGCAGTGCATACAGGCATTATAGGAGTTTTTGTCTTGAGTTTATGGTCTGAAATTTTTATGTAAAAGAGAAAAAAAAAAAGATGAGAAATTAGATAAGAACTAAGGCCACTGAGTTAATTATAATCTCGTACAACGTCTGTAACTTAGCCAAGACATGATCCCAGATCACCAGGGTCTCAGCTAATGCCTAAACTGCAAAACAGTGCTCTGTGGGTGGGAATCACACTAAGCCAATGAGTCCCCAACACCATCACTGACATGACAAACTTGGCATTTTTTTGTTCCTCTTAATGATATCAATGGTAACAATTTTATTTGCAATAAACATTTGTCACATACAAGCATATTGCATTGTTTATATATCAAATAAATTTTTATGCTCATTCAAATTATAATGGCAGTGTTGCTCCCTTAGGAGTAGTTCTAGAAATTTACGACATACTGTTAAAATCCTGTCTGACAACAAGAAACTTTGCTTTTCTTGTTTTTCTCTAACATTTATTAATACAATATCTGAGTTGTTCATTCTTGTTAATTTAACTTTTATGACACTGATATGGAATGAAGGGTACATATCACCTTACAGATACAATAGAGTTGTTGAGTACATACTTACATATCCTAGGCAATTACTCTGAAGTTTGCCGTATTTTCTAGGCTTTCCTCGAAAAGCAAATGAGAAACAAGAACCAACCAACCAAAAAAAACCCAGAGGTTTCATCTTGAGGTTTGCCCTTTTTATTGTCTCCATTCTTCCTTTTTTTTCCACTGTTACATTTTTTAAAGTTTGTTCTTTTATGTTTTGTAAATGAAGAGAAGAAGAATTTTAAGCTAACAACATAGCAACTGCGCTAAAGGAGTAACCCATCAGTAGCAGTTGCTGTCCTTAGCAAGGCCATGAGAGGCACCAGGACAAATTGCCACTTGGACAGACACAGAGATACTACCTCACAGACGAGCAGTGGAATGCAGAAAACTGGGTCATAAGTGTTCTTTTATGTACCCTTTTTCACATCTCCTCCTCTCTTCTCTGTATTTCATTATGCTAAAAGGTGCTAAAAGTGCTGTGAAGAACATGTCATGCATTGACACTCACAGGTTTTCCAAACATCAGTCTGTATTGCATCCACCCTTCGTGGGGGGCTACAGTTCTAAAGATCTATGTTATCCTAATTTCAGTCCCATTCCCCTTACCTAAGCAGTCTACCACAGAACAGATGGAGTTATCTTTTGTTCTCCCCTTTCCATTTTATCCGTGTTTAGACTTGTAGTCCCTAAGTATACAGTGATAAAAACTAAAAGGAAACAAATTCATGCTCCTGGTTTACCATTCACTTTACCATTACCAGCAGCATTCCTTTGTATAAGGCAAATCCATTTTAGACCTTATCACTGTTCTTTTGTTCCGTTCAAGCCCATCTTGCTTCCACAGTGAATCTTGTCAGATTTCTCTTCCTTGACCTTCAGCCCATGGCCCCACCATTACCTGCCATTTTAGACATCTGTCAATTCCCTCTCAGAACTCTGTTCCACGAATTACACTGAACAAAGTGCCTCACAAAGGGAGACTTTCTCAGCAATGGCAATTTGTGGTACTCCCTTCTGGACCGTGGGCTATATCCTCCTCCAATGTACTTCATGTTAGAATTGGCTCCTGTTGGAGCCCTTGAAGGGTCACTTTAGTCTTCTAATGTTGCTAAAACAAACTGAGTGGAAAAGGCTGGGTAGTTTCTGCTGGGTATGGTGCACTCAGGCAGCTAAGTGTCAATTATCAGTGTCACAGCAAGGAATAGGATAACATACCAAATGCAAGAAGGGGAAGGGGGGCAAAGCAGGAAGGGAGTGGGCACTGAGGGACATGGCACATCTTAGTTTCCTAACTTCCATAAGGAACTGCAGCCTAAGTATTTTCTTTATTTGTCTTGCTAATCATTTTTCAGCTCCATTTCTTGTCAGTTCCCTGTCCATAATGTTGTGCTCTCTGTGTGTGTGTGCCTATCCCATGCCCCACCTCCAATTCAGTGCTCCATTCCCCTTGTCCGTGTGCCCCCTGCAAGCCAACACTCAGGCTCTCCCTGGGTCAGTCCTTTTCTCCACTGCATTCCAGTCAGGTATCTCCTGCCCCACCACTGTCTGCACAGCTCGGGTGCAGGATAGACCCTGCTGCTCCCAGCAGCTGCTAGCCTGGAGCAGAGCTGGCCCACAAGCAGCTGGAAGAGACTGCTCTGAGAGAGGTTTTGTGCCTTGGCTACTGCACAGCATGCACAGCTGTGTTTTCAGAGTGACGTGTACAGGCTGGCCAGCGCGAGAGGCCGTCTCCATCCATCTCGAGATTAAGGTGCTGAAGTCTTCTGAAGTCTTGCAGCATATTCCAAGCAAAGTAATTCAAAGCGTAACTTGGCTGTGTGTGGGTGGAGCTCCATGGGAATAGCTATAAGCACTGCCAAGCTGCAAATACCATAGTAAATAGATGGCAGGGCTGTTCAAAGAAGAGGTTGATGGATATCTTTCTTAATTTGAAAAAGTTTTCTTCTATCTGAATGGAAGAATTACATACAAAAACATGCCTCCAAATGCTCAATTAAGGCAGACATTCAGTCTGAAACGTGAGTAACAGCCTGAAAAAGTTATAAGCAACCAATGATAGATTCTTTAAAAAAATGTCAGTTAGCTTTCATAAACGACTGCTACCAGCTCTACCTATAATTATTGTTGTATACGTTACAGCTACAGATCTATGTGTTCTCCTCCTAGCTTATACAA
This sequence comes from Eulacestoma nigropectus, assembly GCA_013397775.1. Taxonomy (NCBI): domain Eukaryota; kingdom Metazoa; phylum Chordata; class Aves; order Passeriformes; genus Eulacestoma; species Eulacestoma nigropectus. The sequence goes on from VZTE01006659.1 coordinate 7,107, forward strand.
GTTACAGCCTATTTCTTGCAAATTCAAGGAAGTGGGTCTTGTGGAATTATCTGATAGGAGAAAATAATTTCACAGGAATTAGTTTAGGCAGTACATTCAGATGAATTAGAAAAAAAAAACAACAAAAACAACAAACAAACAAAAGCCACTAAAAAAAACAACAGCAACAGCCATGATGTTTCAAAAACCAACCAAATTCACAGTAGAAGTCAAGATTATGAGCACTTTTAATGGGACAGTACAGTGTGTGTGGGCAAACAGAAAGTTTTTGAGTTTTTTAATTATGAAATTATCAAAGACTTGAAATGCAAGGATGAGAACTGTAGACCAGTTACAGAAGTTGGTTTATAATACTATTCCACAAGGTAAGCAATGCAGTCATTAAGTGCTTCGGAAACTGTAAGGGGCTATAGTGAATTTACTTAAAAGACTCATTTTCTGCTAAAGAAATCTGTCTTAAAGCACTTTATGGTTTACTTTTATAACATACATTAGAGCTAAATGTATAACATACATTTAGACTTCCTTAAAATCAGACCTTCCTCCAACTTTTAATAGCTGAAGGTTACCTCACTTTTGAACCTCTTGTTAATATAGATTGGTTTATCCTTAAAGATTGAGTTACTGGCAGCTAAACACCAATGACAATATTTTTTGGATAGGCATAAATGAAAGGAGGGTTCCACTGATAGATCTCTAAAGCTTTGGATGACACAATTGGAGGCAAAATAAACTAAGGCCAATATTAACTAATTTTGGAAATCACTGCCAAATTGTTTTCCCTTCTGAATGGGTTTTTTCTTACTACTCTGGCAGAGCTGTACATCAGCATGGCATGAAGTCAGTCTGTGGCACTGAGGGAAGGACTGATCCTTCAGTTCACCTAATAAAGCACTAGATAATTTGTTGCCTAAAATAAGATGCTACCCCTTGCTTTCATATGTTTTGCCTCTTCTCAGTTAAATGTAGGAAAGTGATTTCAAAACTATCACAAAAATATGAAATACACTCATAAAAATCTCTGTATCAAAATCCCTGAAATTATTTATGGAGTTGGACACATTTCCACTGAGATTAAGTTTTCACTTGACACTTCATTTTCTAATTTTTCCCACCTCTATCCATTTGTTCCATTCTGTTTTAGTTTGGTTAAATGATTGATTGTGATTATTAGAAATTATTTAAATTAACTATATTTGGGGAAATGCTAAACAGTAAATGCTTTTGCAGTTTTATGAATTTTGTTCACCTGTGATAAATGTAGCAGATGCAGTCCAAAACAGCAAAAGAAAACAGGAAATTTCCCAAAGATACCAAATTACCATAAAAACTTTTATTATATTGTTCACCTTAGTTCTGCATATCTCTCAAAAAAAAATTATGAATGAAGAAAGCTAGCAAAGATCAATAGTAGTAGGCATTGGTTCTGAAAAGTAGCCATCATTATATTGCTGAACTAGATTTTTTTGTGATAAAACCAAAACCTGTATCCTTGTAATGCTGCTGGTCAAGAATTTGATCAGAAAATAAGCATATATAAGCTAGCATATATATAGCATATATAAGCTTGTCCAATTCTTTTCCTGTGAAAATTATGGGAGTATTCATGGGCACTTCATTAACAGCGAAAAATACTGTTATCCATTGTGGCCAGAATATAACCACTGTCCAGATTCTTTTGAATTCCGATTAAAGAAAAAAAACTATGATGGAATGTTGCTGGCTTGTTTGTTTTTTAAGTTTTGTGGGGTTTTTTTTAAACATAATTGATAAGAACTCTCTTCTTATTGACTGTGGTAAGATCAGACTAGTTCAGGGAATTCATTGCTCACAAGCCCAAGGTTGTCTTTCCGGACAGCACACAGGAAAGAAGTCTCTTACCCTCTCCATTTGCTTGTATCACAGTACGTTAATGTTTCCACCATTCCTCCACTCTTTAGATACTTTTAATATGTACACACACACCTATGTCCTCGTCTTCTCTTTTATAGATATTCTACAAGACACACCAAGAACCAAAAATCTCAGACACTGATCTACAAACAGCTGAGTTTTTAGATACTAAAAGGGCAGTCAGTCATCGTCCTTTGTCTGCTCACATTGCAAAGCTTGGGATCACTGAGAAGCAGCGAGGGAAGCTGGAGTCAGTATCATATGTTAGCAGCATTTATGCTTCAAAAATTTCTGGCAAACATTTCTTTCCTAATTGGGGAAACCAGAGTGGCCTTGTTTACAGATGAATCCAAATCATTCTCCAGGTTTTGTGTTTGGATGATGTGTCACTGTTTCAGCCATCAATCAAAGAACAATAAATGCACTTGTTTCCACATTTTGACTGAGTGGGCAGCAGCTAACATACCTATAAGCTTGAGTGCAGTCTGAAGACTCCTTAGATCAAAAATGCATTCACTAGCAGCCATTCAGCATCTAGCATAATATGCCATATTTTGTCACTAATGAGCCACAAACAGTCTCATCTGCGTATTTGGCTATACTGGAAAAGGTAAGAGTCAAAGGAAATACCTGGCAGAAATGCAGACTCAGGCTGATGTGAGTAATTAAAGTGCTCTCCAAAAGAACTTCCTGTGGGAAAGAGAGACCCAGAGTGGCACAAAATATCTGAGGAGAAAATGAGTGACCATTGAAACAGAAGCACCAGTCTGAGTCTGTCTGAGACCAAATTGATGATGAGACTGAAGTGACTTCATGGAGACTAAATGGGCTCAGATACCACAGCGTGTTCAGCCACACACATGTAGTTGAATGTCAACAAGTGCCACCACTTGCACCTTGTGCAGAAGCCATGGCACAGCCTAGGAGAGAAGCTGGGCTGGCTAGCATGGTGGTTTCTCAAGTGACTTCCCTGTCCTTCATCAGGCCACAATTTGGTCCAGAAGAAAAGTCACAGACTCATAGGTCATAGAATGGTTTGTATTGAAAGAGACCTTAAGGATTCTCTATTTTCAACCCCCCTGCTGTAAAGTCCAGTCGCGCCAGCAGGGGGACAGTTTGGTGATTGTGGGGCCACTGAGATTTGTACTTCTTTTGCTCACAGGCTTCATTTAAGGAATGTGGACCCTCTGAGACATGGAGGGCATGTGTTTGGTTACCTTAGTGAATTTTTGCCTGTTCTGTGACCCATGGTGACTGACTCCTGAACTTCAAGCAGGTTTATAACTGCCTTAGTAATATTTTCAAAAATTTGAAAAACTGAGTAACTTCATTCAGGCATGAATATGTTATGTATTATGAATGAAGTTGCTTGGGATGCACCTGAACATTTTTTTCCATATTTGAGTCATTGTCAATAGTGCTGTTACACTACATAGACCACATTCAGTTTCTAATATATATACCATGAACAGCCTTATTCCCAGCTGTAAAAAACACAGCATACAAACAATGTGAACTATATTTATGGTTGTTGATTGCTAAATCACTGTATAACATATGAAAATTTTTGAAAGCAAGCTACAAAATAGCAGGTAATAAATTGCAATTCCTGCCGCAGGAAGATGAACAGAAATCTCTTGAACCAAGACTCAAAGCCAGACACTGTACTTCCTGTCTTTTAGATCTTCTAACATGTAAATCGACCATTACAAAGAGGATTAACCACTAGAAGTGTACGACTGAAGCCCAACATTCAGCCCTGCTCTTTATTCACCGCCAGAACAGACCAGGTGTCCAGAATCCTAATGCTGGGTTCTGCAGTTGGGGTTTATATGATCTGCATATTAAGCACAAGGCACCATTGTATTCTGGCTTTAATTTATTGGTGGCCTTAACAACTGGCTATTTTACTGCTAATTGTACTTTAAATTGCTTGTACAAAATCAAACAGTACTTGGGACTCTAAACACGCACTTTCATGAAGTACGGTTATTTTTTAAAACTGTTTATTTTATCAGAGAATTAGATTTATGCTCAGAGAAATAAGGCTTTCTCACAGAAAATTGCCTTTTGGTATTTTAGTTATGTTAATGGCTTAAGCTTTTTTTTTTTTTTTTTAATAGCATGTGCTGTAAATGAGATGGTGGTGTAAGAAAACATTTTCAAAAGTTGCCAGTATTTAATCACAGGTATAGGTCTGTGATTGCCCTCGACATTTGAGAATCTCCCCTTTTAGCATTTCTTGCAAAAATGGGACTAGGTATTCTGACAGATTTCATTTTAGAAAACCTGTCTTATTTACCAAAAGTCACCACATGGCTTCAGTTTGTACTTTAAAGTATATTTTGTTATGATGGCTGTGGAACAGAGCTGAGGGCTGGTGGGGAATATGGAATCCACCTTGTCTGACTGCAGATGTGGATGTTCTTCTGGTGCAGCCTAGTCTGTATCTTCTGAGAAGCAATTTCCTCTTGGAGAAAACGAATTTAAACTACATGGCTTGCTAAATATTTTGGGATCTGTCTTGCTGAAATGCACTGTGAAATAATAATAGCTGGCTTCTGTTCCTGGATCTCAGAGCATTTTATGGATCTAGAAAAGATCTCCCTTCTTAGACCATGTTTGTAGATGAAGAGACCCTCAGGCTTAAAGAATTTAGGTAACTTATCCTGAGTCACACCTTATCCTAATGTCCTTATCCTAAGCCCCCCGTGCAAAGCTGGTAGCAGGCACTGTATCTGTCACTTCCACTATGTGGTCCAATAACAAGATCATAATCTTTTCAGTAAAAATTGAGGGTCATCTTGATCTACATGAAATACAGGAATTGTCACAAAACTCAGAAACAAGATCCACTCTACAGACCACAGGACTGCATGCCTACTCTTCCAGAGTCTGGCTTCCTTTTTCCACTTCAAAATATTGTCCAAGCAGAGTTGATGGAATTCTTCTATTTCAATTTTTACCAGATGTGCAGTTGCCCATGATGAAAGTAAAATTTCTAATGTTACAGGACTGCAAGGTCAGAAAAACATAGTGAGAACTATGGCAGCCAAAGAGCATACTCCAGGTTATGTGTGAGAAGTGATTTGGTCTACTCTGTATTTAACCTTGCCAAGCAAGCTGAAGTTCTTCTGCTCTCAGAACATCAAACAATTGTGTTTCCATCCCATGGAGTACAGTCCTCATGTTGTCAGCCATGGAATACCCTGTGATGCTTTCAAGAGCAGTGAAGTAGTTTAAAGTGCTTGGAATAAATTAATGAACAAAATCAAAACAAAGGCATAAAGTATAATGCTCAAAAAAACCCCAAACAAACAAAACAAACAAACAACAAAAAACCCCACAAAACCCCCAAACTAAAACCAAATTTTATCTCAAATTCAGATCATAAAAGTAAAATCCTGGTTGCAAGTGCCGCTTTTAAATTAAAAAAATTAATTACAAAATATTTTAGAAGCATATTTTAATGAAATTCTTAAAAACAGTAAGCCTGGGTTGAAATCTACAAACATTTGATGGGTTTTAATATATGATAAGCTGTAGATCTAAAATCTCTGTGGAAGATGTAAGCAGAAGTGCATTCTGCTTTTTAACTCCCAGAAAATGCTGAAAACACTGTAGTTTTCTTGAATGAATGCTCTCTCTGCAGAAGTGCAGACCTGCCCCTCAGCCCCATGGCCTGTGAAGAGGCCACAGCTGTTTCATGATGTGCAGCAACTCGGTGAAGAGTGCAAAGATGGTAACCAGACTGGATGGTCTTTTCATTCTTTTCCCTTTTAACCTTGGCAAAGACACGAAGGTAATAACTCTACTTTTAAGAATAGTGCTGTAAATATTTTCACTATTCAGATGAGGGCAAGCACTTGATGTCATGTTTCATTCAAGTAGCATCACTGAGCTAGTGTGTGAGATTAGCTCAGAGAAACTACTATGAGCCGAAATGCTAACATGGCAGCAGCAAATACTTTTTCTAGGCTATGACATAAAACTGTTGTACTTTTCAGAATTCAGATTGCAGACTGACATAGGATGTGGTTAGTCTATCAACAACTACAACATTTTCTCCAATTAGAAAGAGCTGAGCAGCTGCAAGATGACACTTTAAACTGTGTTACTGGAAAATCAGTGGTAGGCTTGAAAAAAGTTATTAATCCTTCTTTCGGCTATCTCTGCTTTCAAAGCACAAACAATTAAACCATCATTATTTATAAATTCTGACAAATGTAAACAGAGTACTGAAACTTTACTGGACTTTAAGTTTTCAAGATTCTTGATTATTTCTCTTTAGAAATGTGATACTCTCATGTGACAGAGGCTTGGCAGAGCTCCACTTTGTGCACGTATCTGGAGTTGAATTGAGTCATAAATAATGACCTATGATTCTTTCCCTTAAGTTTAATGTATGTTGCGTGTAACTAAAAATGAGGAAAAAAGCCTGGAACAGGGATAGAGTTATTCAACCTGATTGAAAGCTATTGAGTTGAAGGACTGAGACAATGTGAGTACTTAATTTTAAAGGTCATATTTATGTATCATGTTTGAGCATCACATGTCAGGAATTTTGCCCCTTGTCATCCTGTTCTACAGGTTTGAGAAAAAAAGGTTGGACTATCACTCTGGCAGGTATACAGATACAGGTATATGTATACAGGTATACATATTTATATTTTGATGGTGTTGTCAATTTTCCTGTGTTCCTTACCTTCAGTCTGAAAACCTTTGAGGTAACTCAGATAGTGTGTTTGGATTACTTGCTAACAGTTCAAGCATTCAAGATCTTTCATCATGTGAAAGAGATTTCTGTCATTTTATTATAAAATGATACACATTTATCTGTCACTTCCCATTGAAGAAGAACTAAGAGCTGTTCAAAGAATTGTGAGCAAAGGTGAAGAAGTTTCACTTCTATTTTGTTAAATAATAAGGCACAAAAAGACTGCGTTGTTAAAACATTCCCAGATAGCGGTGAATGGTTCATTTTTCAAAAAAAACTCACTTTGAAAAAAACCATCACCGTAAGCACACACACCCTCTTACTCTCTGTTTACCGAAGTCAAAATTTTAGAACAGGAATGCCTTTTTTCTGTAATTCTTCTCTCTGTATAAATACTATCTGTGATACGTTGTTTGATAATTTGAAACTTTTTCTTCCACTTACACAGCAAAACCAATATTTGTGACATAAAATCACTGAAGCCATCTATGGTAGAGAACATAAAGAAATATTAAGAAACAGTCAACCCAAAGTCCTGTCTTGTCTTCTCACTATAGTTTCTCCATCTGTAGAATAAAGAGAAGATAATGAGTTACTCTGTGAAATATTTGCAAATCTGCAGATGGGAATCTCTGCATGGGAACCAAGTATTTTTTTGTTATAACTAACATTAGCAATATTGAGTAAAATCTACCTTTTGGGAAACTAGCTTACACACAGAACTTTTGCTAATTTAGACACCCTTATAGAGATTCAAATTAATCGTAAATATGCATTTCTATTTCTTTTCATAGTCTGTCCAAGCAGCTGTACAGCAAGTGAGTATTTAACAAACTCATCTTACCATACTTTCCTTTCAGAGTCTAATAGGAGACAGGATTCTGGATGTGTGACGAACAGCATTAGAAGGTCTGAAAATACAGGCCTCAAAATTTGAAACCTTAGGAAAATGTTCATGATAATCTGGATAATGCATGCAACCAGTATATACTTTTTCACTCTACACATGTCCCCTGACATCACTCTTGGCCTTAAGAATTGAAAATGAGGGCCTAATAAAAGTTTCCAGATTTCCATAGATAATGTAGCCTTCCAGTAGACATGGGTTTAACTGTACTTAAAACATTCCAGGAAAACTCTTTTCATGTGTATTGTGTTTGCATGGCGTGGTTTTTGGTAGAAGGCGGGTGGGCTACAGGGGTGGCTTCTCTGAGAAGCAGCCAGAAGCTTCTTCTATTTCCAGCAAAGCCAATCCCTGGTGGCTCCAAAGATGGAGGTGCTGCTGGCCAAGGCTGGGCTAATTGGAAATGGTGGTAATGTCTCTGTGATAAGGTACTTAAGGAGAAATCAAGCCAAAAAGTTGTGGCGCAGTTGTAATTCTGAGTAGAGAAGAGCGGAGTGAGACCATGTAAGAAGAACAACTCTGCAGTTACTAAGGTCTGTGAGGGAGGAGGGGGAGAAGATGTTCCAGGCACTGGAACTGGGATTCCTCTGCAGCCCCTGGTGCAGCCCGTGGTGAGGCAGCTGTGCCCCTGCAGCCCATGGAGAAGCCCACGCTGGAGCAGGTGGGTGCCTGAGAGGAGGCTGTGAGCCCATAGGAGACCCAGGGAGAGGGGCCCAGCTCCCAGGCTGGAGCAGCCTGTCCTTGAAGGACTGCAGCCCAGGGAAGAGGAACCCACTGCTGCAGCAGTGTGAGGGGGGCTGGTGCCCACGGGATGGACTCACACTGCAGCAGTTCACAGGCAGCTGTTGCTCGTGGGATGGAGCCGTGCTGGAGAAGTTCACGGAGAACTGTCTCCCGTGGGAGGGACCCCACGGTGCAGCAGGGGAACGACTCCTCTCCCTCAGCTGCGAGAGAAGCCCCAGGTGATGAACTGACCACAACCCCACCCCCTGTCTCCTTGCACTGCTGGGGTAGGAGGTAGAGCTGGGAACAAGGGAACAGGGTGGGGAAGGTGTTTTTAAGGGCTTATTTTACTTCTCATTATCCTCTGATTTTGATAGTAGTAAATTCCCTTCACATGTCTAAGTTGAGCCTGTTCTGCCCATGATGATATTCGGTGAGTGATCTCTCCTGGTCCTTATCTCAAACCATGTGTTAAATTTTCTCTCCCCTGTCCAGCTGCAGAGGGGAGTCAGTGAACGGCTTTGGTGGGGGCCTGGCACCTGGCCAGCATCAACCCAAAGCATTATGTCTTCTCCTTTGTTTAGATATCAAAACTCTTTATTTAGTTCAGCCTACATTTTATTAGAGGTAATCTGTGGTTTTGTGTCTAACCTACAGAATAAAATACTGCTTTGCTATTGTAATGAAGTGAGTAATATTAACCTCTATAGCAGAATGTATCTCTTTGTACGAATGTTAATTTATGAATATTTATTAATTATAACATACCATCATTCTTCAGGTTGTGAACATCATGAATAACAGATTTTCTTTGGGTTGGTATTTTACTTTGGTGTCATGATTTTACCTATCTGGACAAAAGAAAAGAAGCATCACTTGGGTTATAGGTAATTCACAGGCCATACTTTTGCCTATTTATTTTGCCTAATTCTTTCCTCCACATTGACACTAATCCATGGGTGGTGCCACATGAAAGTGTGGCCTACAAAATCAGTGAATAAACCAGCAAAATCCATACCCTTTACTGTGACTGGAAGCTATAAATTCCATGAAGACTCAGCTGTGGGTTTGTTGCAGGTTTCAAGTAGTTGGCTACTGTGCAGGTATGCTCCCTCAGGATCACATCTGAAACCAAAATATAAATCAAAACATTTTAATTCATTCACAAGATTTCATCCACTCCATCTCTTTAAAAATGTCAAAACCACTACCCTTGCCTTAAGCATTTTTATGCCATTCTATAAATTCACTGAACTTACTTTTGTCTGAATGTACATAAACTATTCTCTCTAAATCAAGTGAGAAACTATAAATAACATTAAACCTCATTTGAGATTCAGATTCAATTGCAGATTCACATTACAGTTAAATTTAGGTTTATTTCATGAAATGCTTTTGATTAACATTATTCATGCTTTGTTCTTTCTCAAAAATCAAGACTTTTTTTCCATTTGAGAAGCTAATATTTCAGAATATGTAGTTGAAGAACCTACAGCAAAAACCACAATGCAGCTCAAGCATTTCCTGCAAGAATTACCTGTGAATGATAAGATAGTAACAGACTTCTTTGTGGTTTCTGATATTAACTGCTTGGTTGTTTTTAAAATTACAGATTTCACTGTTATTCTACACCCTTCTAGTATTTCTTCACTAGAATCATTTTTATTACTGGTTGGTAGATAAAATACTGAATAATTTCTGGATGGATATCTCTTCTACAGAAATGCTTTTATGAAGCTTCATGAATGTTCTGGGACATATATACTGGGGAAAAATTAGACTGATATGAATCTTCTTATTACCGTCTTTTTTTTTTTCAAATTTTTCTGATGAACAAAGGAAAAATATATTTCATGTTCCTGTCCAAGCAAACAGTACTTCATGACAAATATAAAAACTACCTTCCATATATTATCTGCTGCATATTTTGTGATATTTGTTTCATGCAAGCCTGCTTAGAAATACAGGATTTCCCTGCCATCTATTTTACTAGTGGACTGTGCTAGTAAAGCTTGGGAACAAACCTAAACAGAGAACAGCAACATGCTGTCCGAAGCTGCCCTATGGCAAACCAACACTTATTATATAAAATTACTGCAGGAATTCAGCCAATGGAGCTGGATTGCCTGCAGCTTCTAAACACAACTGAAAAACCATAAAAGGCAGGCAGAATTAAAGAGGAAAATGAGAAAGGTATGCATCTTCCTTTTATGCTCTGAAGTACAACAGATACCAACAGAAGGGTGGGGATGTCCTCCAGTAAACTTTGCTGCACCAGCATTTTCGTAAATGAACAACAGTGACAAGCGTTAGAATTTGTGTCCTCCAGCAGTACAAAATCAGTAACTTACACCTACTGCCTGTTAGTTATCTAAGTAGTCAGAGGTTGTATTAAAAGTGTTATATTAAGTGTAAGTCACACATGTGGGTTTTGGGCACCACCCTGATGGAGAAGGTTTACAGAATTTTATATTGTTGTAGAAGGCCTTGAAACCTTGGATAAAAATGGATGAAGCAATGGGCAAGCAAGGTCTATAGAAAGAGGAAACTGATCTTTTTTAGACCAACTAATAAAGTTGGAAAATCTGGCACGTGTTATCATTGTGTTTACTGATTCTGAAACTATTTTTATAGAATTATATCTGTTTCACCCTACTAAATTTGATGATTTTCTCCTTGTAGTTTCCCTTTTAAATAATTGGGCTTTTGCTGACATCTTAATTTCAAAATTAAATTCATTAAGGTTGCAAAAGTTTCTCAGATAGAACTAGCTGTGGAAAGTTTTGCCTGTGTTCAAATTCTCCAAATTTCTCTTTATGAAACTATTAACACTGGCAAGTCACAGCATGCCCCCCATTCATATCCTGACTTTTTTAACTGTAACTTCGTTGCAGTATTCTGCAGATTTCCATGCAACATCAGCCTTATGTTTGGTTTCTTTAATAATTTAATATTTAAATTTTCATTTCAGTAGCAGGAGAAAAACAGAGACTGGAGAAATCTCCATGTGTAGCACTAGCACTTGAAATCACATTCAGATCCATGGAAAAGATACAGTCAGTTTCCCTTTTATCAACAGTATTTACTTCTGAGAGTCATAGCTCTTGTTCCTGGCATACTACAATGATCTGTGGTTTCTTTTCAAACACACTTCCATGCAGACATACTTCGCATTTTTGCTGGTAAAGCAAGCACAAGAATCCACAAAGAGGAATTAAGGTGCCTAGCTCACCCATCTCTTCCATTCCATGGAGGCCATCCAAACTGAGAAGTTCCACATCTCCCTTCCAGCCCCAGTAAGTAAGAAAGATGAAGGAGGATGCATTGAGTCTGATTTTCTTTGCTTTTCTTTCTTTTTTTTTTTTAATTCAACTGAACACTGCTTGTTTCTTACTGAGTGTTATTATACCACATTACACCTTTGATGTAATAAAACCCCAAGCATGAAGTCCAGCTAAATTACCAAGAAAATGCTAGACATTTTTCGTTGCCTTTTGTCTTGATAAAAATTGCAATTTCTGGATGTGAACTTCAGAATTCTCAGGGAGAAGAAAAAAATGGAAAAATTGTTGGTGGAAGCATATGGGCTTACACTACGCTGTGACACAGCAAAAAGGAAGAACAAAATCATGAAGCAGGTTTTAATAACTATTATTTTCTTCTGTGCACTGGTGCATTACAAACAGGCCTGAATGTAATTCCAGAGAAAAGCAACCGCAGAAGGCGGGGGGGAGGGGGGGGTTGTAGAATGACTGCATCTTTGACTTCAATAAAGTGAGACCCATCACTTGTAACTGAATCCTGTTCAATGGAAACCTCTGTTTATTTTTATGTGCCACTTACGGATGGTGAGTACTCATGGGTTTTGTGGTTTTTTTAAATGCTCCCTTCTCTCTCTGGTAGTGACAGGAACTGCCTACAGGGCTGCTGTTTATGTGCTCTACCTCTTCCAACTTTTGGTCATATAATTCACTTGTTTTCTATTACTATGGCAACGCTGACTATGGCAACACTTAATAAACTGACACTAGAAAAGAAAAGGTAAAAGAAAAGAGAAAAGGAATAAAAGAAAACACATCTTGTGCTAAATTGCAGGAAGATAAAACATTTTTACTTCAGTTCACTTGTTGCGGGACCGGATTCCATTCCCCTTTTTCACTCAGTGAGTTAAGGCACAGGCCTGATTAAGGAGAAAAAAGCTAACAGAATGAAATCAGACTATCCTAATTTACCCCATGAGGTTAAGTTTCCCACTTCCACAGAGCTCTTTTTTATTCTCACTATACTGCTGACAAAAAAAGGCACTTTTTAAAAATAGACCTTAATTTAAAATCTGTCGCCATCACTGTTTTTACAAATTACATGAATCATTCAAGTTATAAGTACCAGATAATTCTTAGTGTATTTAGTTTCAAAAAACTTCCGTACAGACAGTCTAATGAGCTGGGCAAATATTTTGCAGAGGGAAGACTGAGATACAGAAACCTCACTTAGAGATACAGTCAGTGCATATAGTGTCATGAATTGCAGTTGAGAGCAAAGGCATGGTACCATCTTATGCTTGGTCCCAGGTGGGGCAAATGTGAAAAAAAAATCATTGCCTTATAGATTCAGAAATGCTCTATGAGAGCATTCGAGTTATCTTAAATCCTAAGTTAAAAGACATGAAACCCAAATCTACTACAGGAATATTTCATCACTACTGCGTTCAGTCTCAGAAGGCTCAAAACAACCTGATATGTTATTTTTGTTCATAAATAAACAGGTACCAGCATGGTCATATTATAAATATTCTAAGTTTCAAATTAGGCTTCAAGTTTCAAATTAAATTCCAGGTCACAGGGTGGAGAATAGTATTCTACTAATGTAAAAAATTGATACCTCTTAGCAGGTTCTGTTTCTTGGACTGAGGACTTTTCAACCTAAATAGGCATTTCTGGCTCTATGTTTTTTATACATTATGTAGTATTATGTAGAAGTGGTAAACCTTCCCCAAAAGGGTCAACATCCTTATTAGGTTAACAGAAGTCCTAACCGGAGAAGAGAAGGGTGCAGATTCAGCCTGACTAAGAAGACGGTTTGAGGACAGAGCATCACATGAAAACTGGAAGGTGTGACCTTCCTGAGAGCACACGGTATCTCTGTGAAGATCTTAAGGGTGTCCATGAAGTAATGGGATACTTCAGCTGCCTGCATGGGCAAGCCTTTTGTAATGCTTAAAAGATAGGCGGTAACACATGAAAGGCAGATTTTAGGTGAGTAGAGCAGAGGTTCTTAGACATCAGTGTGACAGAAGGGAAAGTACAGGAACTCTGAAAACCTCCCCTAGAGAGTCAGCAATGTATGACCTCTCTTGGATATAAATAGAGTGGGGTTTTTAATCTGCCAAACCACAAACCAAGATCGCCAAAACAAAAACCAAGAAATGGCAATTTTTTTCTTCTCATAACCATTTTCAAGAAGTCTCTATCTGGCCTGCAGAATAAGCAGCCCAGGAGTATCACAAAGCTGTTTCTAGAAGTAATGTATGCGACTCTTAAAAGTACCTGTTTTGCTAGTGTGCTATTTTTATGGTTCAACCCCAGCCAACAGCCAAGCCCCACACTCACTCCATTCACTCACTCACCCCCAGCAGGATGGTGAAGAAAATTGGAAAGGTGAAAGTAAGAAAACTCACAGGTTAAGATAAAGACAGTTTAATAGGAGATGCAAAAGCTGTTCAAGTAAGCAAAGTAAAGTAAGGAATTAATTCATTGGTTCCCATGGGCAGGCGGATGTTCAGCCAACCCCAGGAAAACTGGGTTCCATCACGTGTAATGGTGACTTGGGAAGACAAATGCCAAGTGTCTCCCCCTTCCTTCTTCTTCCCCCAGCTTTGTATTCTGAACATGACACCACATAGTATGGAATGTCCTTGTGGTCACTTGTGGCCAGCCGTCCCGGCTGTATCTCCCCCTAAACAAACTTCTTGTGCTTCCCTCAGCCTGGTGGGGTGATGTAAGAAGAGGCCTTGCCCTTGTGCAAGCTCTTCTCAGTGATAACAAAAACATCCTTGAATTATCAGCATTTATTTCAGCCCAAATCTAAACCACAGTGCCATACAAGATGCTATGGGAGAAATTAACTTTAACCCAGTCAAAACCAGCACAATTATTTAGTAGATCTCAGTCATCAGCCATGGAAAGAAGAAACCATTACAAAGCAAAGAAAGTAAGCCATTTAGCTACTCACAATCACAATTAACAATATTTAGCACTGGATTTATAAAATATAAGGAGTCACAGAATTTCTAGCAAATACCCAGCTTTGAAGACTGCTTGATTTGCATACAATGCAGGTGCAAGGTAATCAAATCAAATTTACTTTTTTTTTTCAAAACACTGTGACCAAGATGGTAATTTTTGTATTAATATCTTTGTAAACAGGAGTCTAAACACAGAATTTATGTCTAACACACAGGGAAGCCATTTATTCCACATAGATTTATAATATACTGTTAACAACCAAACAAACCAATGAAAACCTAGTTGAGAAAGTAATATATTCAGCAAAGAAAATCAGACAATCTTCTTTTTTATACATTATGTCTAAAGACTGTATTGTATGAGAAGATGCCACATTCTGGTATCAGCTAGAATTGCTCGAAAACATGGACTTAGTTCAAAAACCATTCTCTTAAAAAAAAATCCTTAAGTTGAGCTGACAGATTACCTGAACTTCTTTACAGACAAAAGTAATAGCATAGAAATAGTTCATTCTTTTTCTCCACCCCTTTCCCCCCAGTTAAATGAATCACTAAATCTTTGAGATATTTTCTACAATCTTTTCTGAGCCATTTTCTAATCTCATTTATCAGGTGAGATCCAAAAAATTAGTTTGGTATTACAATGCTTAATGGTTCAACGCCTAAAAGGAAAAACCCAAGGTGCTGATAAATTCCCTATACAGTGACTGAGAAGGAGTTACATAGCTAGGTAGCAGCCAGTTTAAGAAGGAGGCAATAGATC
This sequence comes from Eulacestoma nigropectus, assembly GCA_013397775.1. NCBI lineage: Eukaryota > Metazoa > Chordata > Aves > Passeriformes > Eulacestoma > Eulacestoma nigropectus. Next base: position 22,351 of record VZTE01006659.1, read on the forward strand.
CAGGTGGCAGGAAATGCTAAGGAAAAAGAAATCCCAGAATTCTGTGTCTTGGCTGCCTAAAAACTGCAGTTTTGAAACTCCAGAACTGAGAGACCTTGGACACATGTGATGCTGACACGTTTACCTGGGGAGACACTTCCCAGTCAAGGAGGTGATTGAGCTGAAAATTTGCAATTTTGTTATTGATGCCACAAGTTAATTCTCAGCCAGATCAGTCCCTCAAACTGGCCAACTGTTTAGCTTGGCTAGAATTCATTCTGGCAAATAAGACTTTGGACAGCAAGTTGAGCAAAGGCTTACAGAAATCAAGGAACTGCAGCTTAAGGATATGGTATAATGGTACAGCAAAGGGCAGCTAAAGCTGAAAGCTGCTAACAGGCAGAACAGCTCTCCTCTTGGCCTGTGGGTGTTTGCTCCTTCCCTCGCATTAGCAATGGTGTTTCTTTGGCACTTTAGTCACCCTGGTCAGGAAGCTAAACTGACCTAAAACAACATTTTATGGGGAGAAAAGCTGCGTTCCCACCAGATCAACCCACTGTCCCTGCATCCACCCACGTACTGTGCAAAACACTGAGGAGGGCAAAGGGAGTCAGAGAAGTGAAGCAAGGGCTGGACATACAGGGAGCAAAGAGGAGACAGGCTGGACTTGCTGCTGGAATGTTAGAACTGTTTGAGGTAGAGCTTAGATCACACCAGCTTTTAACAGCAAAAACCAAAGTCGAGAATTTCAATACTGACACACAGATCATTGTTTTCTCCTAAAAGTGTAAAATTATGTAAGTGAAGACTGGTACTTTTATCTTTAGCACAGCAGTCTAGTGATTTGAACACTTTCCTTGTAATTGGGAAATGCTGGTTGTGTTCTATTTTCAGGGAGGGGGTGTATTTTGGTGTTACATCACATATGAAAGACAGTTGTGAAATGTGAGCACATGAAATGTTTGGAGTATTTTGGTTTTTGTAGAGTGAGTAAAGATGCCAGTAAAGATAGAAAGCATTCTAGTTTTCATCATAGGGTAAATGAGGTAATTACAAAATCATGTGGGAAACAGAAATGGGATTTTTTAAAAAATATATACCCAGTTAATTCTGTAAATATAAATCCACCCACCTTCTATAAAATTATGTCCCTTTGTGTTGCTGTCTGTAGTGTTTTAATGCTTGTTCTGTCTAGAAATACAATCTGACCCAACACAAGAGCAGATCTATTTTAACAGATTTTTTTTACTCTGTCCACTCCATGGAGTATAGCTATGATCTTATCTTCTTCTTCTTCGGACTCTTACTTTAGTCTGGATGCACAAATCCCTGAATAGTGAGTACAAAATAGCATCTCTTTCTTTACTTTTCCTCAGTTTCAGAACTTAATATGCAACATTAGTTAGCCCTAAAAAGTTTCTCCAGGTTTTAAGGCATTCAGTGCATTGCCTACGACTTACTGTTAGGAGTCTTTATAGACATCCAAGTGCTAACAAATGCAAAATAAAAGAACCTAGTTTTCACATTGCCAGAGGAAAACTTCAGACCAAAGGAAAAACATGAAAAGAAATATTTGTTCAAGATTCTCTAAATGTCACTGAGGATGTGATTTCTAGTAATTGAGTTCTAGTAATGGCATTTCCTGCATTTTCACACACATCCCTCAGCTGAAACAATTTGTGTGTAAGTAAAATGACAGTGTGTAGTCATTGCTAATGCTTTAATCATGTTATGCAGATACGGAAGTCACAGCTTCTACAGTTTCTTATTTTACCCCCTCAGAAGAAGATGAAGCAGAGTAGAAATAAATTTCAAACATTAATTAAATAAGCCCTGTTTTCTTTTTTGTATCTCTCATATCTCTAAGTGTGGTTGCAGAAAAAGAATAGTACCCTTTCCAATGTTCAGGAAGCCTAAATAAAACTTATCAAAACTTCTTTTGTTCTTAGTCCCCATCTTTGGCAAAATCAAAAGAATTTAGGCACTCAAAGTGTAATTTTTGCAGAACTTGAATGCTTTCATTTGTGATAAGCAACATCTGCAGTATCATATGTTTTAAACCAAAATTATTTACCTGTCCAAACTCGATGTGCTCTGCATTCCAGATGCACTGTCAGCTATGCAGCTCTCACCTGAGGCCACTTGGAACCCATAGCAAGACATCCCTGTGCCTAAGTCCTTAGAAAAAAATAAAAAAATTAAAAAGGGGAGAAAAGAGGGAAAAAAAAAAAAAAAAGAGTTGTGCCTTGCAGTAGAGAAAGTGAAGCTAATATTTACTCAGAGATGGAAACTGAACAGAAGAATTTGTCCTGAGGGCTTATGCAGCACAGAAGTGGGTGTAAATGATCTCATTCTTATCTTCTCCAAATTTGCCCAGTAATTTGAATTCCTTCTAGATGGCTGAATTAGGGTATCTTAACACCAAATTATTCCTGTAGCTGGCATGACTAGTTTCCTAGCCACTTTCATTCATAAGATTAGACTTTTCCTAAGTTGTTCTCTAATAAAGGATAAGTTTACACAATTACAAAAACAGAATAGAACTTTCTCTCTAATTCTATCTCCTAAAGATAAATATTCTACAGGAACCATAAGGGAAATAAAGTAGCAAAAGTCTCTAATTAAATCCTGTTGAAACTGGTCTTGTTCAAAGCATCAATTTTGTATAAATTTAAGATTTGTCTCTTTACAAATATTTAGTTATGCAAGCCCAATTCTGATGTTTATGAATCGCATGTACTACTCCCAAACCTCTTTTTTTGTGACTTCAGATCCAAATGGACTCACTGTTTTCCTTCATGAAATACTTGTGTTGCTTTAAATTTACTAGCAGGGTGAAGAGATACTATTAATAGTGATTGAATTACAGTAATCCTGACATCTGGAATGCCAGAAGTAATGCACCAGTGTCCTGCAAGATCTAAGTATTTTTTCTCCCTGTGTCAGCAATACCTTTGCCGCTGTATTCCTTATGTCACTTTTTACACTTTCCAAAAGGACTGTGTGGCTGTGTGAGAAATTCACTTCCAGCACAGTTACATCCCCTGTGTGCTACACCCTAATGCCTAAGTCTGCCCTGCTGAACTTCAAGACAGAGACTGGAAGGAGAACTTGAGTTTACTTTCTGATGATGCACATCTCAGGCCGTGTTCAAAGGACATTACATTCACTTCAGCAAAGCATAAATAAGTTTGGTAGCTAAAGATAGTTTTGATCCCCATTACAGTTTTCATCTGTAGTATGCTGCTGCCCAAATTACATCCTATTTTGTCTTTCAAGGTAATGCCCTCAACACAACCATATGTCAACACAATGACAGAACTGTTTGGTTTAAGGACTTCCTGCACAAGACCTTGTCCAGTGAAATTTTGAATATCTCTACTGATAGGGAGTCCACAACCCTCTGGTCCCTATTTCAAAGTCTATCACCCTCGCATTAAAAAAAATATCTCATATGAAGTCCCTTGTTCCAGCTTGTGCCCATCGCCCTCTGTCCTTCCACTGGGCACCTCTGAGAAGAGATTGTGTCTGTCTTCTGTACACCCTCCCACACGTGAAATATTTGAAGAGAGCAGTAAGATCAACCTCTTTTTTTCCTCTCTTTTGAAGGCACCCCAGTTCTCTCCTCACATGTCACATGTGCTCCAGCCCCATGATCAGCTTCACAGCTCTCTGCTGGACAGTGTGTCAATGTCCTTCTTGTACTTGGGAGTGCAAGGCTTGACACTGCAGTCCGACTGAGGTTTAACTAGTGCCAAATAAAGGGGAATTATAGACTCCTTTGACATACTGGCTGCACTCCAAAAGTCATCTTGTTAATGTAGTTGGCCTTCTGCAAGGGCGTACTAACATATCTTGTGAAAATAGGCTGCTCCTAACAGAGCTAAAGGTGCCTATGGTACTGACACAGAGTTACAACGCCAGCAACAGCAAAGCTTCTGTTTGGACTGTACACTTAAATTTTATCATCAGGCCTCTCTTACTCTGATTTCAAACAAAACAATTATGGATCTCTTATACTTTACCATCCACCTTAGGAGAGGTTCTCCACTCAAGATGGCAACTTAGCTCTTACTCCCTAAGGGAAAAATAATACAAACAGTATTTGATCCCAAAGACTGAAGAGTGTGATAGGAAGAACTGGTTCAAGGGAAGAGATGTAATGAGAAGGAACAGGGAGAACTAATGACATGGGAAGAAAGAAAGAGGAACTAATGAAAGGGCAAAATGGGAAATGGTAGGGGAAAGGGCAAGGGAATTATTGTAGAGGTGAAAGCCAGGAAGAAATAGTCTTCAGTCTTTAAAAGCATCTGGAAAGTCTGGCAACACTAGCAACGGCCTCTTCTCAAGCCCCAGAGCCTACTGCAAAAACAGACCCTGCTGACCCCCTCTTTCAAACCCTTTTAAAGTTCTAAACACTATAAAATCTATCCTAGTGTTTCAAATAAACTCAGTGACTGCTTGCAGTGCGTGAATCCTTGATCAGTCTTCTGGCTCTGAATAATCAACTTTCCACAGTACACTGAGACTCTGGCATTGCTTCTCAGTGGCCAGTGCCAGCAGCAACCTGAGTTTCAACCATTTTAAATTTGGAAGGATTTAAATCTAGATTCAGTTACTGGTTTGGCCTAAAGAGACATTCTGTGCTTCAAATTTATTTATTAACAAAATCACTCAACAAGTCTAGCAGTTGTTCCTAAACCAGTTGATTTTCTGTTAATTTTGCTTTTCAGCTTTCGAGCTTTATATTCAAACTACCCTCCCATTTTTTTAGCCATTTGCCCCAACAGGATCAAACAGGGCATTTTTGTGTAATGAACTCCTTTCTCCATGACCACAGCTTTCACTGTGGACAGCAAAAACGTTGCAAATTGGGCTTTATTTATTTATTGTATTTGTTATATAACACCCATCCCCATGTATCTGGCTGCCCTACAAAAGTTAAAGGCAAGAATAAATAAAATAAGGCTGTACCCAGTGGCCAGAGAGAAGCAGCTGTTCTGCCAAGAGAAGAGCCAAGAACAAACAACTCTGAGAAAAAGAGCTGTTGAGAAAATCAAGATAAAATGATCAAAGATGCACCGTCCAGAAAGGTCAGCAGAGTTTATTATTGAAGCTTTCACATGCCCAGTCTGCTTAATTGCCTTTTATAAGCATTTTACAGTCAGCCCTGGAGGCTAATGCAGGTGGAGATGGTGTGCAAACCTATCAATGGAACCAAAAAATGCTCAGCAGCTATCCCAAAGTCGCAGCAGTGTGAAAAAAAAAAAAAGAATGATGACAATCAATTGTAACAGCTTAACAAAGATGAGGACATGTTACATTTATTTGCTAGAGTCACCATCATAAACAGTTATGTAAAGTTACTGTGTTTGCATAGCAGAAACCAACCACAAGGAAATTAAATTATCTTTATTACTAAAAATGAAAGATAATATCACAAGGACTGAAGTAAAGTACTTTTCATAGTACAACAAAGACATCAAAATTCCAAAAACTGAAAACAAAAATTATTAGCACTCCATTTATCTCCAACCCTGAGCCTCTTATAGAGATATTAGTGAACTGCACTTGAAATACGTCTCTCCACAAAACAGTAGGGGAGTGTTCTCTGCCCTATTTGTTTAACAGAGCAGAATACCAAAACCAGATAAATTCTGAACCCCAGCAGTACAGCCATTATGATCTTAAATTCCTGCACAGTACAAATGCCACCCAGATCTCCACAGATTTTTACTCAGTGTGACTATATGAAGATGTTGAGCCCTGCCTGGAAGACATACAGACAGGATCAGTTTACTTTTGAGCCAAACTGTGTCATTTGTACCACTGGGCAGGCAATGAAATTGTTCTGCTCTTTTGCTGTTGCTTTTTCCGCATGTTCCCTACTGAGCTGGCATGCTCCACTAGAGATACCTGCTTGCCCAAGAATATATTTTAGGGCACACATGGGCTGTGTGTCCTTTCTGGCTGCAGCTGTGGCAGCTCACGCTGCTACAACTCCTATTCATCCTTGGCTACTCACTGGTGCACCCCTTGCAGTGTTTGCCACACTTTCTCTCCTGCCAGCAGAGTAGAGCTTTCCTGTAACACCTCCTAAAACATTTCAAGCAAATTGAGTCAAATTTACAGGATTCAGTGGGAAACTTACACGTATGTCTAGCTCAAATAATAAATCCTAACAATTCAAAGTGTATGTCCAGGCTAATTTATGGTAATTGAAGTTGATAAAGTAATGATGCCATAAATAATATCTGTTGCTGTAAGAACTTTATATCTCTTCTTTTTTCCTTTTATCAACCAAAATCCTAAACACAATTAAAACTTCCTCTATCATGATAATTGTGGTTTGAAAAGCCTGACTTTTAAGATCGCAATAAATAACCAGACATACCTTTATCTTCCACCAAATCCCTCTGTAAGGCCTCCACCTCCTGGCAAATTTCCAGCTATAAAGACTTCGTGGCTGTTTCCCATCCCTGTATTCCTTTTAAAGGTACTTCCTCCCCAGTCTCCAGACTCGGAAGAAAAGACAGAGAGTGCATTCCATACAAAACTTACAGCAGAGCCAATTCCCCAACAAATTGATTTGTTTGGTACAACCTACTTTATCCTGTGTCTTCAGACAGAAAGCCCTTCAGGGCACAGTCTGTATCTTTTCTGTGGTTAAAAGACACAAAAGGCCCAACCTGCCCTGGGGACCTGGGTGCTATCTGGATTCTAAGAGATACTTTATCTCCCTTCATTATCAGGCCATCCCAACAAGATATCATCAGGCTGGGCTTAGTCTGCTGAGGCTCTTCAACAGTTGTCACCAGACATTAAACCCATATGAAAATGAAGGTACATTTCTTCAATTTCTTTTAAAAGAACTCCTTGTCCTGAATCTCCCAGTATGTCAGTCTCAGCACAATGAAGCCATGGCCGAATTTGGGCACAATTTACCACACACTGGACCCTGTAGCTGTTTGCAGCCAAATATAATCTGGCCTGATAGTCAGAAACCAAACCTCCTGATCTACACAGTCAAATGCGGATTTTTGAACACGCAGAATTTGCAGACGCCATAGGCATGGCAATAAGTACCTGGAACACAAATCCCTGTGAGCTTTCTGATTCCACTGCCTGTATGGACTTATGAAATTGCCATGCAAATACAGAGTGTTTTCTAAACTGCTCATCACACTAGGACCAAACCAAACACGCACAGAGACTGAATTACCTCTTGTCCATGAAGAAAATATTGCTTTTGATTGCAGGATTGAGGTTTTTGGCAGGGAACCAGGGAGCTCCCAGTGCGGCTGCCTGTATGACCCAGGAGGGCCATGGCTAGAGGGCAAACATAAGATTCCTGCTGTGCCAACATATCAGCCTTTGTAAACACAAATATGGAATGAAAAATAAGAAGCAGCATGACCATATCATGCCATAGGTACGTGCTATATTTATTATTCTAGTGCAAATGCTCTGAATAAAAAGATCTTTGTGGGGGTTCCACTGCCTTTTCCCTCAAAAATTAGGCATTTCTAAACCCACAACAGCTGATGGGAATATTTTTTCTCAATTTGAAAAAAGATCCTACAAGGAGAAACCTAGTTTAAAAATGTCTATTTTTTTTCTTACTGCCTTTTCAGTTTTTATTTTCTCATTATGGTGTCTCTCAAATCATTGCTAGTTATTAAAATGTATCTAAAGTGTACCCCTGTAATGCAATGTTCAAGAAAAACAGCTCTCCCTGACCCCTCAGTCACCAGCTCCCTGCCACTGAGCAGGCTGCATTCTGTAGGAATAGAATTTCACATAAAACCTGTGTGGCAAAAGAAATTCTAATAATTTGAATTTTCTGTTTTCACTGTTATAACGTAATTAAAACTTCAATTTGAAACAGATCTGAGGAAAATAGATGTTTTTCTAAAGTTGTTTTGATTGTCCTGTTTTTAAACCTTCATAGAAGTTATAATGATGAGAAATACTGGGATAGCTGTTTCAATCCAATTTCACTCTTTCAGCTAAATTGCACCTAAATTTTATACGAAATTTCTTCACAATAGCCCTGGGAAGAAATTCATAGCTCTTACTGCAAGTTGTGTGAAACGTAATTTTTTTCTCTCTGAATTTTCTCAAAGGATGTACATTTTTCTGGAAACAAAACAGCAAATTTCTATACTTTGTCTGAAACAAAACTCTCACATTTTCACGTGTTTAGAAACTTGACTTTTTACTCTTCATTCACAAAGAATCCACAGGCACCACCAGAATGAGAGCTGTGCCAGGGGTAAGGCAGCTTCAAGATCAAAGTGCAGATTTATCAAGAAAACAATGAAGAATAGGAAAACAAAACCATTTTAACTATGCAAAGTCATTGTACATTCATACCAAGAAGATTTCACTCATTACCACATTTGTGAACAGAAGGGAGAGGCAACCATAAAAAGGAAAGGCAGAATGACATTAATGAGGTTGCAAAAATGCAGCTGAGAGATTTCTCCCTCAAGTTTCACATGTGTGTAATATAATCATTGATGGATTAACATGCTGGAAGTGAGAGGTTTGGAAGCTTTCCTGAACTCAGGAGAACGTCTAGTTTAAAAATGGTGCTGTAGCTATTCTGAACAGTCTCTCCAAAAATGTTACGAGAGTATCTATGGCAAAAGTATTTCAATATTAATCTCTTCTAATAACAATTTGGTTTTGCCCTTATTAGAATTTTCAGTGTCAAAATGCAGGACTACCTAGAAGGAGAAGTTAACATTTTCCTGTCTGCGAGACTCTTGTTCAAATATTCTACAGAATGCTACACTGAGAGCCTCATAATACTGTATAAAACATTTTCTAAATGTCATGATTGAGTCAACTTAAGTGATTAAGCCATAGTGGCAGTAAAACCAGAGAAATAGTATATAAATGTGCTACTAGTGCATTTCTTCTTTGATGATCCCTTTTAAGATTTTAGTGCTACAAATCCATCAGTTCAGAGCATTTCTCTTCGCGTAATCGCTGACCGGTTTTGTGGTTTACACAGAAATGAGTGCAAGTACTGACTTTCACATGCTTGAGTATAGAAGAAAACTCAGGGAATGATCTTACATATATTGTTAGAAGAGAAAAAAGTAACGGTAGTAAGGGCAAGGCTCTTTTTGGATTGTTTGTTTTGGAACGAATTCAGGAATAGAAGGATATTATTAGTATTGCAATGTTGGCAGGACATAACCTCCTCAGGTCTGGCTGCTCTCATTAATTCCAAGTAAAACTGTGTCTGCTTTCTCTGCCCTGTGGTAGAACTAACATTCCTGTCCAGAGAATGAAAGACTTCAAAGATGAGAAGAATAGTTTTAAGATTAACACATAGAGGTTCTTCGAATATTGAAGTCAGGGTTCAGAATCACAACATTGCGCTCACTCTGTGTCAGCATCCAGATTTCACTGATGTTTCATTCAGGAGCTTTTTCATCTGTTGATAGTGGGATGAGGGGGCAAGTAAACATGCAGAGCCATCCTTTGCTTCTCTGGAAATATTCGTATATCCTATGCCAGTTAAGTTGAGGTGATGGCAAAGACCACAGCTCTTCCAAAGAGCCATCTTCTCTCCGCTCTGACCACATTTCTACCACCAGCTGCACCTTCCTGTCTTTTGTTGTCACCTGTCTCTGATGCTTGTTGGATCCTTTTGTGATTTGGTCCAAGTTACAAAGCAATGAGGAGTTTTGAAATAGCAATGTTTCTAAACAATTTGTAGATTACTTTGCAGCTCGGGTTACGTTCAAGTAATCTCACTGGTTGGTCAAGGATTCATTCAAAAGTCACATACAGCTCTTAAAACAAAATTGCAGATTTTGGAGGCTCATGAAAGGCAAATCCAGATTTCAGGGAAGTTCTCTTTTGTGGACTTTTCCTGGCAAGTAATGTGATCAAATGGCCACCTACAGAATATTCATGAGGGTAAAAGTCTTTTTGAAAGATCTTTTCTTAAGAAATGCCCAAAGCAATGAGATACCTTAACATGTTTTCTCATATTGAAGAATATCTTGTGAACAAGACTGAAATCATCTGCTTAGCAGAATTTTCACAGGACCCTCCACAGCAATAACTTCTCAAAACATCTAGCTTTCAACACTGTTAAAGATGCTGACTTATACTAATGTCAAGTAAAATCATAAACTTTTATCTATGAGCGATCTTAACATTAGAGTGTAGAAATATGTTGATTAATCTCTACTAGAAGAATGGACAATTTGTGCTATTTTTTATGATGATCAAAAGTTACCTCAGAACTTTCTAACTCAGAGTTAATTTGGCATCTGGTGGAATTCATAATTAAAAATAACGGAAAGATTATGTTTATTTTGAAGAAAAGGAAAAGGAAAAGGAAAAGGAAAAGGAAAAGGAAAAGGAAAAGGAAAGGAAAGGAAAGGAAAGGAAAGGAAAGGAAAGGAAAGGAAAGGAAAGGAAAGGAAAGGAAAGGAAAGAAGATAAAAGAAAAAAAGAAAAGAGGCAGAAATTATCTTGCTGCTTGAAGATTGCTATTTATTCTGGGTGCTAAGACCTCTTCTAGAAGTGATGTATGAGTATCCTATTATATTGTACTCTGTTAAAAGTATCAGACTGAAGAGAATTGTTCTGCGGTGGTGAGACTGAGAGGTGGTACTATCATGACCTGATGCCCTACTGCAGGAACTGAATACGTTCCTTCTCCAGGGCCCTTACGTGAAGCTCTCAGAAAATGAATAGCACTGTAAATTACTCTAATAGTGCTTAGGAACCCAGAGCTGAAACCTGACGCTGAAAAGCAGCTTAGTAGTAAATTTTTTTAAAAAATTAAAAGTTCAAGAAGATGCTAAAAGATTTCCTATGCTCCTCCCGAGACAACTTTTTTACTGTAATCTACATAATCACAATAGCAAAAGAGAATAATTTAGGGGCTTCAACATAGAGATAACTCGTGAAAAGAGACGTGATAGGTTCTTTTACGTGTACCAGTGTGGCTTCAGAGGAAAAAGTCCAGAAAACACTCTGGCAGACTAGAAAGAAAAATACTGAGTTTATTTTTACTTGTCAAACTTGTATGGAGATTTGCAAGCTTAGTTTGTGTTTACTTGGAGAAGCTTGAGGAAACCAATATTTGGGATGGGAGGAAGGCCTGTGAGCATTAAACTGCATCAACTACAAGAGTCTAGTAGGAAAAGATTACTTCTGAGGTAAAAAAAAACACCTCAAAAAGCTGTTGAAAGTAAGTAAAAACCCTCCAATTGAAAGAATCATCAGCAGAGAGCTAATAAAGCAGGAGGAAGAGTGTTGAAATAATATATATGAATATTATGTCTAAAATGTTCTTATACAAGAATCTAAAGGAAAGCAAAATTATAGGTGATGGAAATTGGGTACCTAGATGACATCCATCCTGGATTAGTGGGTGAAATGGATTTCCAGGATTATCTAGATATTCCTATTTAATACATTCTCCATTAATACATTCATCTGAAACACAACCAATGTGATTCATGAGCCCTGCACTATGTTGTCATTTTTGAGGCTTTGAGGGGCTCTTAACAAATATCTGCTAAATATTTTTAATGTAAATGAAGAAAAGTTCTGTGATAGGCAGAGAGCTGCACTTTCTGGATCACTGGTCCACATTTTACAGAGCAGGGATTTGTCTGTGGAAGATAGGACTCGCAGTTAAAGAGGGTTCCTGGAGTTTCTGGTAATGAAAATGAAATATATTAAGGGTTATGCTACGTATCTATTTAAAGCATAATTCGGTAGTACATTGTTGTACAATAACAGCAGTGAAATTAGGGGAAAGTGAAATTAGTAGCATTTTATGCTTATTTTACACTACATTAAGAAAGCCCTTAGGTATCAGGAAAGAAAGGAATTAAGCTCCTCACATATCCCTGATAAAATAGGATAAATACAAAACTAAAAATTTTAATCTGAGACAAAGAATATCTGCTTTTCATGGTATTCACATAGGTCCATCAAAGTAAAATGTTATTCCAACAGCCAAACAAGATTTCAACAGTTTATGCTTTTTGTGCAAACAGGAGTTCTGAGTCTCATTTTTTACTGAACCACTGTAGAGTTTAATAGCTTGTGATTTTAAAAAGTTCTCATAACTTGTTTTAAACTATTTGAATACAGCATGACAAAAGCAACCGAATGTGATAGTCTCATTTCACTCACCTCTCATTTTATTCTCCTATTTTGTGTCATTGAATCACTGGAACTTGCTCTGTGATAATTTATCAGGAACCTGATCAAAGAATTAAATGCTCTCATATTCCTGGGCTTGGAGGAAGTCAAGAATAACAAATAGTTTATAAGAGGTATTCAGATTTCAGAAAAAATACTGGTTTAGTGATAATTTTCCCAAAGTGCCCTCTTCTCACAGGTGATATGTTTTTAATGTTTAGACTAAACCAAAATTACTGGTTAATTCTACAAAGAAATTTATAATGATTTTACAGAATTAATGAATCATCAGGAAAATAATATCAAAGCACAGCTGACTGGGCTCCTATTCAGCACTTCTGAATCACTGCTCATCGAGCAAAGCAATCACTGGACAATGGGGGTTTTGCCTGAGCAAAATGTGAGTCAGGGGACCTGGACTCGCATTGTCTTCACTGGGAGTTTTGCCTGCATATGGAGTGAGCTGAGACTTCTGGTGAATGGGAGCCATTCACGGAGTGGCTGAGCAAAGCACCCAATACATCACCATTCTGAAGTTAACACTAGGTGGTAGACATAACTGGAAGAAATACAGACATTTTTGGAGCCATGTGAAAGACTTGTATAAAGCAGCATTTCAAATGCATTGTCTCTTATTTCCCCTTATTTTGGCCTAAAGGTTTTTGTTTTGAAAGGTATCTGGCTGTTCACGCCAACATTCCCTTTGGTTTAACAAATTAATTAAAATAATTTCCTTTTTTGTAGTGTACTTTGATGCAGTGTGTAGGCGGAAGAGACACTCCTGTTTGGAAGGGAAGAACTGACATCCTTGCAGGATGGAAGGAAATGTGTTCCACTGTCCATAGCCTCTATCACTGTTTAGCTGGAGGAGGGAGAGGTTTCTCACTAGCCAGTTTTCAGCATGCAGCTGTGTGAGTGCATATCCACTGTCTGTAGAGATATCCCAGGCTACATGTTCATGACAGAAACTCCTCCACGAACCCACGTCAGCATGAGTGAGACCTTCAATCCCACTTCCCAAACCACTGACAGCTGGTATAAGAACACAAGCGAAAACTAAAGGAGAAAAAGAAGATACAGCGAACTAAAGAAAAAGCACAAGATGGCAGGACAAAAAAAGGGAGAAAATAACGTGAGAGAACAGAAAAAAAAGGAGTATTACAGACTACAGAAAGAAAGCTCATAAAATAAGGAATGGTTTGGAATAGGCGTCTAAGAATCAAATAGGGCCAAGGTCTAACTCTCCCTCAAAACTTGGATTCATTGATTCAAATGAAAACAAGACCTGTCCTGAGCCATTTTTCTCTAACTGAAAGGAAACTAGCTAAAGAGTAAAAGTGGAGGTAAAGTTAATGGAAGTAAAGGGAGAAGGAGAGCAGTGAACCTGCAAAAGCATGGGGAGTAGTTGCTTTACAGAGGAAAAGAGGGCGAGGGGAGACAAGGACATTGAATTAATATGTCTTGGGGTAGAAGTTCAGAATGGAGAAGAATGGGTGGAGTAAGTGACAGCATGAAAACAAATCTGATACGTAATGTGTAGTAAATCTGTAAATGAGGGATGGGATGCTATATTATGGGAGAGATACTTGATTTACATCTTGCTTTTAACAGTTTCTGGTCTGAATGAAAAGACTGTTTGTTTTCTTTCTATAGATGCATTTATAATATATGTCAGAAAAGCCTTCATTGTATGCCACACAAATCTAAATAAAAACAATGTACAGTGTATCAATCCTTCATCTTGTTACAGAAAGACAGCATTAAAATGTGTACTCAATGTATCTTTTTTCGTGATTGTAATTAATTTTTAATTACAATGATCTGAATTTCTTTTGAATAACAACAATATTCGTATCCTTTCAGAAGCTGAGTGAAGAAGCCAGTGCTGACAGAACAAATTGAGGTAATACATCACACCACTGATATGCCATCTTTCCTTTGAAACATACTTGTTCACACTATCAAATCCTTAATTTTTCTATGTATATGATGACAGACATTTGATCACATTTCAAGAAGAACAATGAGTAATAAATATTAAGGGACAATTCCTGTTTTAAGCAAATTGCTGATTAGCAATGAGTTCTGTGAACTTTGGATCCCAACAGAGAATGGAATTTCAGAATGAAAAACACAGCAAGAAAATAAATGCTGACCACCACACAGCCTGACTGTCTGGATGCCAGGGATACTATGAAACAGATATTTTGAGATCTTCCATGGTATATTAACAGAGATCCTCCAAAAGAACCTAATTACTTTAAATTATCCTAGCCTATGTGAACTAAAGACATAGAAGCAAAACAGACTTTCTGCCACTCTGTTTTGCAAACCTGATGCGGCTTTTTCCTCTGCTGAAAATTTGCATGTTTTCTCAGAGCCTATTTCTTTCTCACAATAAACAATGCAAAGCCCTCCTGCCAAAGAAATGTCCAAATGCTAAACAGTTGCTATTATAGTCATTATTATAGCAGCAACTTTGAGCTGCGTGCTTTTAAATTATAATTATTTCTACAAAAGATTTCTGTGTGTCTTGATTGCAGTAATTATGATTCCATAGTAGTAAATGTCCATTTAAAAAGTCACGTTAGCTTACTGCTCCAGATAAATTAGTTTCCTTAAATGAACTTCATGCAAATGAGTGGTTTTCTCTGTATTTATCTTACTTGCTATGCTAACAACAAACTAGGATGTATTAAACAGTTGACAAATCATTGTTTCATTATAAAAATAATTGTGGACAAAGATGTCATATGAAAAGCAATGGTTTATATGAAAAGTGCTTCATGCAGATAATACCATATTCTAATTCAGGAATGTCCATTCCTCTTTAGTCTTATTTCTCACCTATCTGCCTTTGCTTTGTAAGGAGGTCACGACAAGAAAAAAAAAGAAAGCAGTGGAAAAGGAAAAAATAATCTGAGACCGATCTGTTGTACATGCTAGCACATGTGCTAGTGATAAGCCTGTATCTTGTTTAGAGAATATCCAACAACACAAGATCCAAGAAATGGGCTTCTTCAACAACAGGCCTGGGAATTAAGACAGAAAACCATTCAGCCAGTGAGACACCCACAAATGGTGCTGTTATCCCAAATCAGGACCCGTGTGAGATCATTGCTGTGTTGCTACCATGACAGGCAGGGATTGGAAGTCACGATTTAAAGTACCCATGGCAGTGTGTGCTCTCTGACAGAGCTTCTCCAGGGCACTCTCAGTAGCTCTGCCGATTCACAAGCTACTAAAGTTCAGCAGCTGATCAGAGAAAAGGTTTTTAAAAAAAAAGAAATTGGGAAGAGGAAACCGAGAGGGACCCGAGCGACAGGGAGTAGCAAATTTCTGGCTCCAATGCCGTGCTCTTTTGTAACTAGCCACAATGCTGTATTAACTTTTCAAATGAACCTGTCTCTCCCTCGACACCCATTTAAGTGGTTGCCACTGGCTGTGGGAAAGCCAGTGAAGCCATAGTGTGCAGCCGTTTGCATCTGAAATGCTATCGGCTACCGAAGAGATCCCATTAGATTTCTTACAATGACACAGTCCCATCCTATCCCCAATCCTTCCTAGACAACCTTGCCTATTCTTCGGTGAGAATTGCCCCATTGTACATACAGACATTCACATCCTTGATAAGACAGTTAGGGGAAAAGTTCACGAGCCACATCCTCTGCTGGTAGAACTTCATTTCCCTTCCCCCTCCTCCCAAGAGTGAGTGCTGATCTGACTCCCTGTGTTGAAAGGAAACAAGGTTGTCTATTCAGCTGCAGTCAGACATACAGTGTATGTTAAGGCCCAGACAGCCCATGATGCTGCGTAGAGATACTAAAGGTTCGTGTTTCTCTGCTGGGAATTTTCACAGAGCAGAAAAGGAATGCCGCCTTTTTTGTGTATAACTTCCGACTGACTACTGACAGAGCTCCAAAGCGTAAAATCACATTTATTCTCACGGCACAAGACCTCGAAATGTAGGAATAAAAATGATCAAGAGGATTTGTTGGCTGGCTTGAGTGAGCAATGTTAAGACTGTAATGGGACACTAAATAGAAACACAGAAACAGATCACTGAAAAATCGAAGTCCTGCTGGTTAGATTGGCCTGTACTTCCAGTCATTCATCCTAATCTTAGGCAAAAAACTTTGCTTTTGAAATGTTCTTTTGACAGAATAGTAACATTTTCTAAAATAATTTAATCCTTACCATCAACAGAACATTTTAACACTGTTTTTTTGGGGTTTTTTTGATAATTATCTTGACCAATGGTTTACAACATATCAAAGATAAACTGAAATTCAGCATAACCAGTAGAGCAAGTTTCCTCTAAAAGTGACCAAGATACACTTGATTCATTTCATGGAGTGGTCTTCGAAGGTGTGAACTGTATTCCTTCAGGAGAAATAAAACCAGATCATACAGTCTAAGTACTAAAAGGTGTTTGGGGCACAAAATGAGGTTAGAAGCAATTCAGTGTAACATTCCTAATGTGCAGATTCTGCGAACATCATACTCAGAACCAGCTATGGATCTGCAGATCTTTTCCTGCATCTCTTCATACTTGCTAAGAGAACATAGCCTATGTCTTTTTTTGATGATTGCAGTGCATATGCAAATATATAAATCACAGCACAATGTCTTCAATAAAGCAATGTAGTAACTTCCTCTACATCAAATCTTAATACAAAATACAGTACATTTTTTCACATTTGGCTGGGCAAAATCAAATTCCCCTCTGATATTTGAAAAGAAACAAACTCTAAACCTCAATTTCTCCTACTCATCTTAGCATGTTCAAGAGAGCAAGAGCCAACCAAGCATCTCAGAAAGAAAACCGTGCCATCATCCTGTGGAAATATTTAGGAGCCTAAGGCTTTGCTCTGCCAAATATTTGCTAACTTGTATGGGTTAAATTTGACCTCTTAGAGATTCAGCTTCTTCACTGATACAACAGTGTGTAATGGTAATAAACAATTCTAAGCTGAAGCTTGAGAGGGAGTAATGTATTTTCTCATTTTGTCCAACTTAATTGAAGTCTGGGACATACTTACATGCCATTTACCATGAATAAACATATTCTTTCACAAGAATTTTACTACATTTTTACCATCATGTTATCAACAGTATTTCACTGAGCTTCTAACTAAAACTCCCAACACTTCAGATATTCAGCCAGTATTAATTTATAGTGCTGAATTATTCATGTGAAATCTGTGTTACTTTGAATGTTAAAGTTTATTTCAACTGGGATTCATGCAGCCTTATACCACATTTATTGCTATCTGGGAAATTAAAGGATTGTACAATTTCTTGCTTCATTTCCACTTTTTGCATTTGCTACAACTGGCTTCCCTGGGTTTTTGTTTGTTAGCTCTTGTCAGCTGAAAATAACAATACTTTGTGCTGGAACAGCAGCTTTGAGTCTAATGCCTTTACTTATTTCACAAAGGCACTCAGATACTGTGCAAATTACATCTACTGACTGACTTTGTCAGCCACAATCCAACAGGGCTTGAGTTTGCCACAACACATGATTTTGGCTGGCTGAATCCACACTGCTTGGGAGGATGAAGCCCAAGTCATAGCCAGTCCTTGCCTTATACTTGCTCTTCGCTGCTTTCCAAACCACCCCGGGCATTATCAAAGAAGGGCTGAAACTGGAACCCAAAGCACAGATTAGAGTGCTGAGCTAGTATGTCAACACAGACAGGCTCATCCAGGCCTTAGGTCATTCCTTGTCAATTTTTATGGACAAAAAATATCACCCTGAAGCATGTAGAGACGATTTCATCTATGTAAAGTTGGTGGTTGCACCGATGGCTGGCACTCTGTGTTACTCTACAAAACGTAACAATATTTTTGTATATTCTTTGCCTTGGCTGATCCAATCTAAAGTCTGCAAAGTGTCTTAACTTCTAAATTGCTCTTCTTAGAAACTAACACTGCTGAAAATGCTACAGATAGAAGAACATAGCCAATAACGTTTTAAATTTGTCCTACTATTAAATACAGCATACTAAACCTGTTAAATCTATTGTATATATAAAGAGAAATTCCAGTGCATTTTAATTACATGTCTTGCAGGATGACACCACGCTATGAACTTATTTGACTCTTTTTCTGCTATCCAGGGGTATCCATGTATCAAAATACATCGGGTTTTATAATATAAAGGACAATAATCTTGAAAGTTGAAATCAATGAAATAAATGAATGTCAGATGATGGAGAGACGAAAAAAGACAGAAAATTTTGAACATATTGCCATAAAAACTCTTAATACTTTGTTTTCCTAAGAGCTGTGTAATCATATCTGTTGTTCCCTGAGAGATAATAAAAGTATCACTGTTGAAGTTAAGATGAGCTGTCCAACTGATTCTTGTTTATTTTCATTTTGTCTCACTGAATAGCTAATTCTCTCACAGGATTATCCTCATTTCCCATAGACTCCAGTATTAATGAAAGCATTAAATGATGACATGCTTTTGGATCACCTCACTTGGGGCCTGTCCCTATCCCATTAAGTCAAGTGGATCATTACTATTCATATGAGCAGAGGGCAGAACTATCTGGGAGGTTTTGTAGAAGGCAAGCCATACTCCAAAAAGAAAGATCAAACAAGCAGATTGCTGGGGGCCAAAGGCTAGTTGAAAGGTCAGTTCCCATCTACAGAAAAAATGGTGAAAGTATTTAAAAACTGCACTACAAAAAATTGAGATAGACATTAAAGATGCCAGGTGCAAGAAAACACAGCATGTGTTTCTATCTTTGCAACACAAGCTGTCGATGTTTTCTCCTCATTTTTAAAGTCAACTAATAAGTTAATTTAGATGTTTTCTTTCTTAAGTTAGATACCAAAGATCAAGATTCCACGGTACACAGATCAATCTCAAACCTACATTAATCATAAGCAAATTTGAAATGATTGTTAGATTATTTTTCTCTGCATTATACATCATTGTTTGAATCACATTTAAATTGGAAAACACTCTAAAACCATTACTCTGACTGTGTGGAAGTAAATCTGCTCTTAATTTTCTTTGTACCTAACTATTCTTCATGTGTCTAGTACATAACTCTTTTTCCTGTATCCTTGAAATGACTTCTCAGGAAAAGAATTTAAATGTCAACACCATCTATAAACAAATCTTTATAGATAAATATATATTTAAATACCATGGAAGATGCACTGAAATATAATTACGGAATATTTTAATCTGACTTCACCAATGTTTAAAATGAAAGTGTTCTTCTAAAAAAGGAAAGTTCTTTGGGAATTCCCCTGACTCCCATTAGCAAATACCTTTTCAGCAATGCATACTTTGAAATGCTAGAAAAACTGAAAGCCACTGACTTCTCAAAAGTGGATATTTCATACTCTTCCCTTTATTCATTCATTCTGTGCTATTGCAACAGGCTGAATGGGGCTTGCTATCAGTGAGTTTAAACTGCCAAACAAGAGGCAAGTCTTACCATATATTTTGAATATCTACAAGAAACATACAAAGAATTATAACTGATCATGTTTTTCTCTTTCCTTGATAATGCTCCAGTTGGTTCTGAAAGATAGGTCTGGTTCCCCACCCTGGGAAGAGGCGATCTGGAACAGCCGTCTTTAAGAATTAGAAAATACGTGATAGCTTCACACTGTGCCTGTTTTTAGAACAAAGTAGAATGCCCAGGTATTTTATAATTTATTTTAAAAAGCAGAGGGATAGTGTTATATAATTATGTTTAGGCTTTTCAGATGTCCAGTCTGGAATGTCTAATGAAGAAGCGCTCCGGCCTCCCCTGCTCTGTGTGTGTGCGATCCTTCAATTCTTCCCGGATCCTGATTTTGCATTTCTAACGAAGCTGAACTGACAAAGCGTGAAAGTAGTCTAAAGGGAAAAACAAAGAAAGTGACCCTGCTTTCACTGTGCCAAGACTAATCAATATTCCAGAAGCCCCGCTCTCCCCTCTCTGCTGATGTGTGGTTTGGGGTGGGTTGGTTTTGTCTTTTTTTTTTTCTTTTTTTTTCTTTTTTTTTTTTTTTTCCCCCGCCCAGGTCTCTCGGTCCTCCCCTTTTT
>VZTE01006659.1:43059-66874 GCA_013397775.1 Eulacestoma nigropectus
TTTTTTCCAAAATGCTTACATTAATCGGTCGGGGGGGAAAAAAAAAAAGTCCTGCTTCCACACAGCAGTCTTGTCCGCGGTAGAACATTTACCAATTTAAATATTTAGCTCGGTCTCAGAATGTTTCCACTCCCTAAAGCAGCGAAGTTTATGGTGTTCTGTTAAAATTCAGGGAGGATATTTCACTAAAGTGCCAGTTTTGAAACATATGGTAAAAGCAGTGATCAAAATCCACCAAGATAAACTTGTTACAACATGTGATTTTGTTTAAAACATGCTCACTGAAACCCCTGTGTATTTATATTTTAGGTGCTTCCGGGAAAAAAAAAACAAACCAAAAAAAACCCAAACAAAAACCCAAGTTGTTTTCACACTAAATTTATTAAAAATGAGATGTTAGAGTTGAACTGCCTATAAACAGAGACGGAATTCAGCAGAAGCACCTAACTTTATCCATCTCTTCATTTCTAATTTCTTTTAAAAAACCATGCCAGTGTATATTAACTAAGACTTCAGAAAATGGGATTCTCAGTCTGGAAAATACCTTTGAGGAGGCTCCATTATTAAACAAACTCATATCTAGCAGTCATCAAAAAAACCAAAAAAACCCCCAAACTACCATCTAAACTAAAAAGTAATATCTTAATGAAAAATTTTTAATATTAAAACTATTTAAGGTTGATTCAGTGATTTCTTAAAATCAGACATGATGTGATTCTTGGCTTGTCCTGCACAGGGCCAAGATTTGGACTCGATGATCCTGATGTGTCTCTTCCAACTTAGTATATTCTGTGATTCTATGATTTATGCTCATAATTGCTATCAGGACAAGCCAAACATTAGTCTGCAAAGTGAGTTGGTATTACAGTCTGAAGCAACAAGTTAAGTGGGATATTACTTTTGATGTTTTACAGACGTGCTCGGATTAGTTTATACAGCTAAAAGATGAATGTTATCAACATGAAATTGTCAAAGGCATATCTTCTAAATAGTGGTTGAGGGATAAATAAACTGTTGCTGCTGCCTTTTTCCATGTGAAAAGAAGGAATTGAGCCAATGCTTTCAATCATTTTAAAAAAATCTGAACTGTAGAACAAGTTAAATGTACCAGTTTGAGCAAAATATTTCTCTTCAATGGTTAATATGAAGGTGAGCTAGATTTTTTTTTTCAAATAATAATGGCCTGATAAAAAGAACAATAGCAAGCCTGACAGATAGTTTTAAATGTTGAAATGCCTTAAGTTGCTATGATTTGTGCTGATTTTACATTTGTATGTCAATAGCAAATGTTAAAAAAAGTTACTGCTGGGTTTTACAGCATGACAACAGTTCAGGTTAATCTCTGAAGACATGAGACACTTATCTGATCAGTCCATATAATCCTTCTTTCAAAGTCACGGAGGCTTTGCATCAAAAACTGTTAAGATATTATGAACAATACAAGTTTTACTGAAACATGAAGAATATTTGCTTTTATGTAAATATATAGCTAATCATTCCTCTAAAGTCTTACTACAATGTTTGATATTTCTTGTCTTGCAGGTTTCTCCAGTGCCTCCCACTGAAAAGAGTTCTCCACTTTTCTGAAGGGATACTGACAGAAGTTAATTATAAAAGAAAGCTTTCAGCAAGATAAATGACTAAAGGTAACGGAGAAGATCCAAAACCTGGAAGTAGGATGGAACGAATTCAACAAGGAGTCCGGAAACGTACACTTTTGGCAAAAAAAAAAGTACAGAGCATAACAAAGGACGATGTGAAAAGTTATTTAATGAGGAATGCCTTTGTGCTCTTCACCGTTGTTGCTGTGATTCTTGGTGAGTAATTTGTTCAATAGGAATATTCTGTTCTCTAGTGCATTTGACAATGACGATGTGACTGGGTGATTTGCATTACAAATGAGTTCCCAAATTCTTCTGCACTGATAAGAATGTTCTGGCTTGGAGAGTTTTGGCTTTGACAGCTGCATGAAGTTTAAGGAAGAGCCATTAAATTATTCTAGTTATTCCTAGGAAAAATTTTGGTGAAAAAAACCAACCAGAACAGCTGTTTTATTAATTCTTCTCTTAAAGATTCAGCTACAATAACTGAATTGAGTGTTTTCAATTGTATCTTTTCCTACCAAAGCCAGTTGCAGCAAAATGCTCAGGAAATAACTTTTATTTACCTAAAGTGTCAAAAAATTAACACCTTGCAATGATGAACAGAAATTCTCAAGTAATGAAATGAAGAGATGTTCCTAAGCAAAGGCATATAATGAATGGAGCCTCAATCTTTTCAGTTTTCCCTTGATAAATGCAAACCTAAGTTTATTCTCTCTCAGCCACTCACAATCTTACACATGCATCTTTCAGATGCAATTTGGGCAACAATGGCAATGTTACTTATTCAAAGGACTGAAAGATAGCACCTGATTAAATGCCTTTTAAGAGTATATGGAGAGGAATCCAGTACATCAAACAGCCTTTAAATTTGGAATGCACCAAAATGTAAATTCAAAATATTGCTACATACTTTGAATTAGCATTAGAAAGAGAATCTGCTGAGAAAAACAAGCAATTTTTAAACTAATTTTCCTTTAAATGATTACATGATCACTTATGATAATTTTTCTTTAACTAGACATTTTCAAAGTGGCACCATGTTTCATGAAATAACCACTCTTTACAGGGCGAGTGAGAACGTTATGGCTTTACTGTATGGCTTTCACTTTTCTCATTAGTTTAAAATATGAAACTGCGAATCTGCTCATGATGAAAAACCGTGGTTTTTTTATGAAGGGCCCTAATGCCCTTCATAACGCTGTTCTTTATAGATCTGCTTGCTGTGTTTCTGCAGCTCTTCAGGAATTGAAATTTTAGGGTTTTACCATTATTGTTTCTTGATACCACATCAGCAGTGTTATTTTAAATTAATTTCAGGTTTGATGGTCTTTTTCTGGGAGATATTTATATTAATTTGCCTATTGGTAAAATAAAGTACTTTGTTGCTAAAACAGTAATGTCAGTTTCTGATATTTATAAACAGTATTTGATAGTAAGTGTTTTTAACTCCTAATTAAGAATTTTCTCAGTGTAAAAGCCCCATTAATATCAGGGGTTAAAAAATTAGGTATTTTTTCTACAATGGTCAGAAAAGGGAGAGCAAATTGAGGAAGTTTTGAAACACTGTCTGACCTCAAAGAACACAAATCTTTGGTTGTTACGTTTCTATACAGCATGTGACAAATTTTTCTTTTACTGAAATTTTTTATCTGTCATCTACCTCCAGTGTGGCTCCCAAAGCTTGTCAATGTGGGAAAAGAAATGTAGACTGCACAAGTGTTTTTGCTGTTAATGCTGGTTCCAATTAACTTTAGATAACTGCTGACACTCTGCCCACTTCTCCACTACCACCTACAGCAATGGCAGAGGATCAATAGATACTGGAACACAAGCTGGAGAACTAATGAAAATGTGCAGCCTAGGATGAGCTGGCTGCTCCAGTTCTCTCATGAACGTGTAGACATATCCAGTATAACATGTAGAAGAATAAGTCTTATTACTACCAAAGAATGCTCAAAATTTTTCTTATATTTGTTATTTGTGGTATAATTTTGCGGTACATATATATGATTAGAACAATAATTTCATGGTCAATAGCTCATAAAAAGGTAAGATTTGGGGATTCTGAGAGGTTTTTTGCCGTTGTGGAAATACTCAAAGTAGGGAGCAGATGGCTAAAGAGTTTGGAAAACACTCACTGGTTGAACTCCGTCTGTCTAGTTTGGCAAGGACTAAGTTGTTATCATCACTCAGTTGTTTGGTGATCTGTGGAAAATCAGATGGTGGGCTTGATCCCTTTCCCAGCAGACAGTAATCAAAGTTGCAGAATTAACCCACCAATTAGCACTGCTGGCTCTCCCATTTGAGATGCTTGGATGTGAGTCTAGGTGGAAATCAAACTGTACTCAGGCCAGGGTTGAATAATTTACAAGAAATAATGCTTAATGCTCTGTAATCTGACAGTTTTTAGAGCTGTCAGTCCAGAAGTTTTCCTAGAGACCAAATTCAAGAAAAGGAAGGTTTTATTTAGAGAGAGCAACATTTCTTCAGAGACATTTCTTTCACACCTCTTTTATCAAGGGATAGACATTAAAAAGCCTTTTTTAATAGAGCATTTCCTATTTCTTTGCTAAGGAGAATTGATTCTGGTAGAGGTTAAGTGCATAGGATCTTATCTTAGTTCCAGTAGTGTAGTTTATAATGGGGACTTGGGCTTGTGTCTGTGGAAACTTGCACTTTGTTATGAAGTGGGTAACTACAACATGCAGTTCTTTCTGATGTATACAGATATTTTGCAAAAAGAGCAAGGTTTTTCTGGCAATCACATGACAAGGTGAAATATAGCCATTTACACTAACTTCTCTTGTTACTCTGATTCTAAACTGAATTCTAAACTGAATTCACTAGCTGCTACAATACCAAGCTGATTACTCATTAAAAACCTGTTGATAAAGTTGCAAGAAGCTATAATTCATGTTGAGAAATACTTACAACTATTCTCTATTTCCCAAAAAATGCATGTAACGTCCTTCAGATTAGACCTTCTGCACAGGTAGGGTCTGTCTAGCACATTGTCATAATCATTGTTATTATTTTTAGTGAAATTTAAACTTTTTTTAAGCCCTTCGAGAAACTTTGAGAAACGCATCGTCAGTGTGTGAATTATGATGCAGTTTTTCACATTATTCTTGTACACATAAAGATATTATAAATTAGTTTCCTGCAGTCAATCTTGTCAAGACCCAATAGATGAGAACAATCATGTGAGGCAAATTTGTGAGGCTGACCACTGGAAAATTGAGAATACCTCGATGAGCAGGAGCAATTTAAGGTAGGGTAGGGATCATGGTGGTTCATGAAAAATCAGCGGGAAGTCTCACAAACTTTGAAGTGCTAGCCAAATTAGTGGCAAAATCTCAGGCAGTACCCTCTCTCCCACGGTGCTTAGAATCATCATCCTGTCCCCAAAAATACCTTCCTTTCAAATATGCTTCCTTTATCAGCCTGTCTTCATTGTCACATCCCATTTTCTGAAAATGGCACAGGAATCCAGACTCTGACAGACTCTAAATGTCAAAGAATCTCCTGTGGGTTCTGAACTTGTACTGAAGGAAAGATCGAGACACAGAGGGCTGCTGAGCAGAGATCCTCAGAAGCTGTCTGCAGAGAAACGCTGTTTTAATTGAAGGGCTCGGTGAAATAGAGTCAGGTTGTGAAGCAAGTGCTATGAAAAGCAGTTTCTGAGTAGTGATTAAGCTCCAATTCACTAGCTAAAATCCTTTTGCCAGAGGTATATGTTGCAGTTGTCTGCTGGGACATTCAAGGGGGAGGGGGATGGATCCAATTCTGGTTTCTGACTACCTGTTTCCTCAAAGGGAAGAGGGAATGCAGGCCTGGCTGTGTCATCGAAGGCAGGCTTCTGTAATCGCCAGCAATCTCACAATAGGTGTGAAATGTAGATAAGCCCATACAACTTTTATTCTGCAACAGCATGCATCTTGTGGAAGATTCCAAAACTTCCCAGCATGTTTACAAAAAAACCTAGTTAGAAGTACAGGAAGAAGACAGATGAGATGAAGGCCTTGCCTACGCCCCTTGTCCCTGAAGAAAAGAATCATAGATATAAATAAAGCCTTGAAAGGATCCTTCATGACACAGAAGGTAAAAAAACCCCGCAAGGCTCTTACAATATCTGAACAGTGAAAAGCTGTGCAGAGGAGCAGATTCTCCTATCTCAGCAACACTCCCTGTCTGAACAACAGTTTAAAGACCTAAGATGTACAAGTCTGTGATATGCAGGTAGAAAAATTTGGGATAATGCCCACAAAAAGGACAGCCTTGTGTTGAAGCAACATCTTTTCTGCTGTTGGCAGTTCTTGTATCCACTTAAGGGTAAGGCTGACACACCCAGAGAAGGGTATTTGACCCCACTGTATATTGACATTGAATGCTGTGACAATTCCTAAGGCAGCCTTCATAAAATTTGCAGGAGAACAAAGTGAAGATCCATCAGTAAAGGAGAAACAGCTGAGGGACCTGAGTTTTAAGTGAAAGAATATGTTAATACATAAAGAGAGAAATTACACCAAAAAAAAGAATAAGATATATGCAAGAAAATCAAGATGGTTTGCTACAGCTAGGGATAAATTAATTATTTTTATGCTGAACTCAGAGGCTGACTCTGCCTCTTGTAAAAGAATCAGCCTAGTGCAATTGATTGAGTGACAAAACCTTCCTAATAATATTCTGAAAAATTTGCTAACCAAAACCTTTTTTTTAAAAAGTATAAAATAGTTATAATTTTGGAAGGAGTAAAAAACATAAACAGACACCGTAAAACTCAGAGTGACACTTAAAACTTCAGAAGAGATTATTCTTTTCAAAAGGAAGAAAATGTACAGAAATGCAAAGAACTTTAACTCTGCTATTAGGAAGACAGCGGCAAAAGTCAGACTGTGAAATATGAACAGTATTCTAGTTTAACAGTTACTTGTAAATAAAATAATGTTAATATATTGTCACAATCCACATTTCTTACCATTCATTCTGATGTTACTGAAATGAAACAGCAATGATTGTTGGACTGCCATGCATGGCGTAGAGTAGCAACAATAATCTTGGCTACCTTGTGAATAACAATTAAGCATTCTGGAGAGAGCAGCTGCACATAAATGAACAGCAAAAGTTCAAAATCTGCCAAATATCAACTTAATTCTATCTTAATGCTCTCAACTGTCACATCTGTGGACTTGGGAAGTGGTGCTCAAAAACAGTATGTCTGAACAGTCATAAAACAGTCCAGAGAAACAAACGTTCACTGCACTCTTCATACAGATTGTCAAAAGGCAGTTGAGATTCTCAAAATTCTCTCTAGAAGTTAAAAATAATTGTATTTATGTAATACTGTTTCATACAAGGCTATCCTATTTCAAGGCTATCCTAGGCAAAATGCATGGCAGTAACTGCGTGAGACATTTAGGACGTGGTTTCTCAGAGATTTTACAGGAAAATTCTCTGAATGCCATTAGAGTATGGCCATCATGTTATGAGAAGATATGTTACAACTGAAACAGTAGTTATCTCGAATATTCTCAAGAAAACTTTTGTGTTGACCCTGAAAGGGGACTGAAAAGACATTTCAAAACAAAATAAACTAGTATTAGGGCTTGCCAACCCTTTCCATTTTCAGTAGACAGGGACTATATATTTTGTGCAAAGCAGCACAAAATCACAAGCAAGATGCCAATGATTTGTATGCTGAGTAAATATTTAACATTGTTAGATCCTTACTAGCACTTGTAAAGCTAGAACAAGCTGTCACTGGAGATTAAATGCTTTTGAGTTGGCCATGATGAAGGTGTGGTTGAAGATGGTATGTTCAGTTGTTCATGAGTTCTTGAAAATTTCATACCTTTAGCTTAAACTTCTCACACAATTTCTTGAAATAGCCAGGCATCTGAAAGGTTCAAGGGATTATATTATACCATAGAAAAAATGGTTTTATAAAATGCTTATCTTTTTAAGTGCCTTTGAAAAACTATACAAATAAATCCAGTATTTAAGAGAAATAAACAAATGGGCTACATATCCTAGATGTTAACGAGGCTGCTACAAAAAACTAAGATATAAATGCAGGCATTGGGATCATTTGTACCATACTGCAGCATAGAATTCCAGCTCAGTAGCTGAGACATACTGGCTTTTTTATTTTTTCATGCCTTGTTAAAGGAAAATCAGACATTTTGGAACCACCAAAATAATACAAATAATCCGTGTAGTCACATTAGTTGTGTATATCCTCCAACCATCCTCCCAATTCCTTTTGTTTGCTGCGCATTTCCTTAAGATTTTGTATTTCATTTCATTTTCGATTACAGCCTAGTAACCTTATGGTGAGTAAACTTACAACAAGGCAGACACTGAGGTGCTGGAGCAAGTCCAGAGACAAACAATGAAGTTGGTGAAGAGTCTGAAGCACAAGTCCTTTGAGGAGCAGCTGAGGGAGCTGGGAATTGTTAGCCTGCAGAAGAGGAGTCTCAGGGGAGACCTTCTCACTCTTTACAATTCCCTGAAAGGAGGATGTAGCCAGGTGGGGATCGGCCTTTTCTTACGGGTAACAAGAGACAGGACAAGAGGAAAAGGCCTGAAATTGTGCCAGAGGATGTTCAGTTTGGCTATTAGGAAAAATTTCTTCATTGGAAGGGTCGTCAAACACTGAAACAGTCTGCCCTGGCAAGCAATGGAGTCACCATCCCTGAAGATATTTAAAAGATGTATAGATGTGGCACTTAGGGATATGGTTTAGTGGTGGACTTGGCAGTGCTGGGTTAAGGGTTGGACTTGGTGTTCCTAGAGGTCTTTTCCAGCCTTGATGGTTCTATAATTTGATGGGATTTAGCATATTTCATAATAGGTCTTTTTCGCAGCGTATTACAATTCAGTTTAACTGCAGCTTTGGAGCAATACGGCAATGCAAGTGATGATAAAAAAAGCACTTAGTAAGGAGCTAAGAAATTTCCCCCTCCTATACCAATTTCTCCATCTCTGTTGTTCACAGAAAAAGCTATGGTGTCTACAGTGCATATTAGAGAACAGCTAGGTTCCTCACCAAGAAGTCTTACAGTATTCATGGATACAACAAATATATATGGTATGGAGTGGGGAAGAAAGTATGGAAAATAGTAAAAGAATAAATGGAAGTTATTTCAGAGAAATTGTACTAGCTGGATTATTGCACTTATTATGTCAACCCGTCAGACTTCGATCTGTATTGATAGTGTTTGCACTTTCAGTCAACACAAGGAAACCACAGTGTGTGTAACCCTTCAAAATTCATACAAAAGGAATTTATTTTGACTATAGATTTCACGAGACTTTTTAAAATCAAAGAGTTAAATAATGGGTTTGATGAGCTGTACAACAGTGAAAAGGAAAATAATTAAATGCTGGAAAAGAGGCAAAGAAAACCAGAAGGATAACAGGAGAATCAGGACGGTAACAAAATGTTACTGCTACTCATATTCTCTGGTTTTTCTCCCATGTCCTTTTTCTTAACATCAGTTATATTCACCTTTTGAATTCTTGTTCGATTCTCTACATTGAAAAAAAAAGCAATATCTTGCTTGAAATTTGACACGTCTATCTGTTTTCTATTGGCAGAGATAGACCATAAATAGAAATGAGCTTAAGAGTTACAAAGTGTGTGCTTGTTTTTCACCTTTTACTGTAATTTGGCGTAACTGAAAATTGATTTATTCAAAACAAAGTCTGTAAAAGATGAGGCTTAAGTTTTAAGCGTTATTTACACTGCAACATAATCTGGCCCCTCAAACTGGCTCAAGTAAATGCTTTGGTTTTACCATGCACAAGGGCTAAATGATAAGAAAAGAGTAGAATTGCCTTTGTAGTACAGGACCAATAACCAGGGAATTCTGAGAGCGCTAACCAGAGGTAGTCAACAAATAAGTCTACTACATATATTCTGATGTCTTTTAAAAAAATTTTGACTTGAGAATCCATGCATTAAACAGACATGAATGCACAATCAAGTCCTTCAAAACCTAAAATGCAAGCAAAGGAAGCTGCCCATGGAATCCAAATCTCAGAGCTCTGTCTTTGCATGAGCTGGATTTAGGAGACGCAACAGGGTAACAGCACAAGTCCACAACCTAGGCATGTAACTGCCTAAAACTTGCTAAGAAACACAGACAGACAAACAAACAAACAGGTTTGCGTTCCTACTCCCACTCCTTTCTGAGTCAGGACCATGCCAGACATTTTCACCCAGTGGAGATCCAGAAGCCAGAGAGTTCTCTCTCGCCTTGGGAACGGTATCAGCAGCACTTGAGGAGCTAGGTTATTCTTTTCCTCTCAAAAGGCAAGTTACAGGAGGAGGGAATTCCACCATTCCTTTCAAAGCTGAGTTATTGGGCAGAGGGAAATGCAAGGCTTCTAAGGACAAATACATATGCCAAGAGAGCAAAAAGCAGCATTATGTTTAACCTGATTACTAAAATGCTCACCTATAACAGGAAGCCCCAGGCTGTGAAGTGATCCTTTGAGCAAGAACAGGGACATAATGTATCCCAAGTCCAGATAATTCTGTGCATTCTGTGTGACAGTTGTGTTCATTTGTTACTCCCTCAGGACTTAGCCTGGAATTAGGCAAATAGGTGTTTAGGTCACGGCAGTTCTGAGAAAAACACAAGCAGAATGGTGAGAACTGAGGAGTCTTCCAAACAAAATGGAGCAGTGCCCATTAACTTTATAGATTTCCAGAACTAAGCTTTTTTTATCTGACTTTAAAGGTCACAGATTGGACTCAGGTATTTACTGTGTAATTAAGTATTATTCCAGGTGCAAATTTCCCTTTGCCATTTTTGTGGCCTTTAAGATAGGAAAATTCTACCATTCTGAGTAACTCCTAACAGTGAGAAGAGAGGTGTTACTACCTATTTGGAGGCTACATCTAAATTAATCATCTATGCTACAACATATCTTTCAGATTAGTTAACTCACGAGAAGTAAGGCATGATGCCTCTTTTTAATCAACTGAAATAAAACACTTCTGGAAATTCATGTGTTGAAAGAGGCTGTTGGCAAGTAAAAGAAATAGATGGAAGGTTCTATTTGGGAATAGTTTCACAGTCATACTGAGGATTTTAGGGATGAAGTGGCTCATAATCAAACAGCTAGGGAGTGAAAGCATCCTGGTTATCTTTTTAAGAAGATGGTAACATGATTCCATTAATTTCAGCCATGAACCCCATTTTCTTATGGAAGGAATACACTGAAAAACAAATCAAATATTAAAAGAGGTGTTTTGGTAAAGCTTACACCTGATTTGGCAAATGTATTGCATTCTACAACAAATGTTCTCTCTCAGTCTATCCAGGTTGTTTGTATGTCTCAGCAAGATACTGGACTAAAAAGATTCCTAACAATTTTTTAACAAAGACAAACACAATGCCATGTGATACGTTCCATGATCCAAATAGTTCTGGCATGGGCATATATTGATTCAACAAAATACTTAAACCTCGGTGTCAAACAAGTCATTTACTGATTTAGACTATCAGCACTAAGCTAAATTAACAGGTGTTCTTGTAGGAATTAAAAGTTGGACTAGTTCCATAGAGATATGAATACATAATTTGAATGTACTGCTAATGATGGTGCAAAACTGCATATTGAGACAGTCCAGCCTAAAATGAACTCTTTGTAGTGTGTGTCTAAGCTGGAATTAAAAAAACAAAGGCAACTCTCCATATCTAACTTTAGAATCTCTGTCAAACTACACTAGAAGTTCCTCAGAGTAGACCTCTGTTTTCTGTGCATATTTCCACAAAGTTCTTGGACCTGAGTGATCTCAGTCTCACTGTCTGGGAGTCCTTAGTGCTGCTATACTGTAAAAAAGACAAAATAATATGGACGGGCAGCTGAAACCATAGTAAGGAAAAGTAGAATTCAGTGCTGGTAAGGAATATGTCAGCTTCCAGCTGAGGAAAAACAGGAAAGAAAGAAATTTAAAGGCAGGAAAGATACCCTATAAACTTCCAGAGCACAGCTTTTTTATCTGTTTTGATCTATATTTTGCCGGAGTAAAAACAATAACTTTAGTCAAGAGCATGAAGCAGCAAAGTAAAGCCAGGCATGAAAGAAACAGTTATTACAGTAACTTTGTGAAGTACCAAGTAGTACCATAATACTAAATATTACTTTATAAAACAGAATCTGACATACATTGTGAATGCCTGAGCTTTTGTATATGTGTAGTAAGAAATTTTTCCTGTATATTCATGGAATTATTTGCTATTTTTTGTATCGAAAGTATTTTTTTTTAATGTAGCTCAAAGACTTAACAAGAATACATAAACTAGGCATAGTTTGTCTTTCAATGAAGTCTCTTGTCTGAGGATGAAATCAGGAATAATGTCCCTATTCCATTAAGAACAGTCTGCTTCAGTGCCAGCAGTGAAAAATCCTCTTCTTTCCAAATTCTCTACTAATGGCCTGCAATTACTTGTCTTAAAAATAAAATTTAAAAATAAGAGAAAGGAGAGAAATTAAAGATTGCAAACAAGGGATAAATATAGAAGCAGTTCAAGAAAAACAAGTGAAAAATATTAAAAAACATTTAAAGGCAAACAGAGAAGTTGAAGTTGGATAAAAAGAGACAGATTTTTTGGACATGTTCTCAAAGGAAGAAAATTACCTCCTAATTGGGGAAGACAGGCAAATGAGCCAAACAACTAGATACAAAAGGGAAAAAGTGTATGAGTCTAACACTAGAGCAAAGAAATAGCAAAGGACAAATTTCAATGATTTCTAAAAAGCCTTTTTAGCAGCACTCAGAAGCTGTTATAGCCTCAGATTTGGTGTCCAGTTTAGGCAGCATCTGATGAAATGGTGGTTTTACTCATTGCTTAATTACATCAGTTCTTACAGCTTCAGACTCCCCTTTCCACTTGCATGTTTTCTGTCCACAAAATCCAAGGGGGAGATTCTGTGTCTGCAAGTAAAAGCACCATCCAAGTGCCCAGCCACACCTATAAAGTTGTTTCAGGAATTCAGGCTTGTCCAGAGTGGGGCAGAAGGTGGCAGGCAGAGTCTCTGACTAATTTTGAGCTGGGAATTAAGTACCCATGTATCTTTGTAAATCTAGCTCTGCATGCCCCCAATACACGTTTATTATAAAAAACCTCTGCGTCTTTGCAAATTGTAACTGAATACTGATGTTAGAAGCCTGGTGTGGGTTTTTTGGGAAAATAATCTCTCTTACAGGATAAAGCAAACCTTCGGGGTCAAGTTCAGGGGTCAGGTGTTCCTGAGGTACTGTGACTGCAGTGCTGTGGCTCTGTATCTCCCCAGCACAGCTGTGAGCACCACGGCACTCCTGCGGCCCCTGAGCAAAGGTAACACATTGACTGCTCTTGTGATGCAGTGGGCAACTCTCTGACATCAACATGACTCTTACTTTGCTATACGCTTGCTTTCCTCTGGACATGCCCCTTTTTGCAGATCCCAGATCTTTTCTGGATCCCAGTCATGTCTGGGATATCTAGCTCTTCCACACTATTTCTCCCATGACTGCTCCCACTCTATGTCTCAGTCAAAGGAGAAGTAGTTGTTTGTGTCCAAATTAACCCATATTCCATCTTAATATGGAATCTAATAGAGCAGCTTGGAGTACAGGTCCTTGAGCTCTCTGCTGCAGTGTCATCATGCATTGAAAACCTGGTATTTATGTTCAACAAAATAGTTTCAAAGGGAGCATACCTTCCTACCTACATAAGAAAAACCAGAAAGCAAGGAAGGAGGGGTGATGTATCAGGTATACCAGAGTGAAGATTCAATATAAAATTATGGAACAGAAATTATGAAATCAAAGTCATGCTGAGCAAATTGCGTGATTCTTGTGGCAAGAAAGGAAAGAAGTTAAGAAAGGGATTTTGTCGGCAACTTGAAGTATTTCTTATCACTAGAGAAGTAATTTACCTGTTTGTCTCAAGTAAATACAGTGGTAGACTTATCTGAAACTGGCTGTTAGAAGAAAAGTTGTCAGGACAAAATGGTAAATTAAGCAGAAACAAATGACCCAAAGAAAAAAAGCAGTCATTCCAGAGCTCTGCAGGAACATAGGAATGAAATGGCTGTGCAGCTAACAAAAATATACAATGTCCCATTAAACTGGTAGAAGCCTGATTCCCTTCATGGCTCTTGCCCAATTGCTGTTATAGAACAAAATGTTATTTGCTTGCTGGTTACAAGGTTTTCTGGAACTGGGCTATTAACAGCTGTTAGTTTCGAACAGCATTCTACTCAGTGTAAGGTATTCTTTTTCCAGTTACTTTTGAAGTTTTCTATTTCCTGCTGGAAAAGAAAAAGTAATTCTGTACCTCATATATTGAAGAAAAGGGTATTGATATGGACCTCATTTAAGAGCGTTCTGAGATTTACAGTAAAAAGCAGAAGTGTATATAACTCTCAGTGGTGTATTCTGATTGAACTGGCAAGCACTGATAAAGAAAAAGCAGTTCTTGCACCATCATTGATATAACACATAGTAATTTCCTCTTGAAATATGTTTTAAGTGATATTTGGTCAATTGAGAATTACAACTATCAGAATTTTGTACTTCTTGCTTGAAAATACAGTAGACGGCATGGGCATTGTAAAAAATATAAGTTTGAAATAATTGTATGATCTTAATTCCTGTGTGATTCTGAAATAAGAGAGAGACCAGAAGCTCATAGGAATTCATTCCAATAACTTAGTCTTAAAATTATGAATTATTTGAAGTAAAGAAAAAAGCAATCCTCTCTCTTTATTAAATTTTTATATATAATTCTTCTGAGTGGGCAAGAAGTATAGACTTAAGCTTCCCTAAAGTTCTTGAATGAATGTTTAGATGTGGGTAAAGCCCCATCTTCTTTCTTCTAAGACTTGTGGTTTGGGGTTTTTTTTTAATTGATATGTTGTTTAAACTCACATGTAGGTGTGCCACCCATTTCATATATGCAACACAAAGAGTCATGTGAAAGAGCCCTCCACTATTGTGACACCGAGGCATTTTTGTGACACAATTAAGAACTTCATTTTCTCCAAGGAGGATTTTCAAATTCATTTTCATTTTCAAATTCAATTAAGGAAATTGTGTGAAATTTTTCTTATTTTCAAAACCAGCCATGTCCATAACATATTTGTTCCAAAAAACTTAATATTACAGAAGTATTTTTGTCTTGCTACTTCAGACCCTGATTTTATTGCTCATTTCATCACACTTTGATGCTAATCCATTTAAGACATTTTATATGGAAGGTTGTGTGTTTCTTAGCCATACAAGTATATCCATAGTTTCTAAAGTCTGACATGAAGACTTAGTTGTTTCCTTTCTGGTACCCATCATCTAGAACTGAAGACTGTAGGCCAATCATCAATGTGTTCCTCTTTTTGGAATAAAGAATTCCAAAACATACCTACAATTTTGCAATTTCCATCCCGTTACCCTAACTGCCAGAATTATTTTCACCTTCTGCTCCTTGCAAAATCCTCTCTTCACTGTATTCATACATATTGAATTTTATTTTGAACATCTACATTGGTATAAAATCAATGCAATGAAATGGTTTATCTTGTTAGGTTGTTCTGATTGTCATCAGGATTATCTACAAATACAATTTTCCATAAACTTAGCTATATCACTGACAAGAATACCTCAAAAATCCTTTTATAACTCTAAGCTGATTTGCTTTCTCATTATGAACTGTATAAATTATTTAACAATATGTTTCTTTTATACACTATATACATGTATAGAATCCAGCTTGTTAACTTAAATAGGCACTACTAATTTTTGTCCAGAAAAAGCCTAAATTCTGTTCATAAATCTATCCTTTCCTGCGGTACAGAAATGGTACACTATTAACCATTTGAGAAGTCAGGCTCTTGATAGTGTTGATCAGTTGATCTCTTCTGTTACAAAGGGTAGACAGAAACCTGCATAACAGGTTGTGAGAGCTTGTTTCACACAAGGCTTTGTCTCATTACAATTTTCAGAATTAACCAGAAACTTGAAACTTTACAGAGAAAGGCCATCTCCAATACTTAATCTTCCCAGTCTTGGTTGCGAACGGTACTAAGCACTGAAACTCCTGCCACACACAAAGTAGTGGATGGTTGCTGGCATACTGCACACTTCACGAAGGTTTTTTACGTCCTACCAGGTCTTGGTTCAGGACTTTATTTTGATGCTTTGTCATTGTGCCTATTTTTAAATCATCATTATATGCTGCTATCTCTATATTTCAAGCCTGTGGATATTGGTTCTAAGAAGCTAATTCAAAGAAGACAAAGCTACCTTGCGAAATTTAACTTTTCTGTTTCAAGAATTTTGTTAATTAAACTTTGTCAGATGAGATATTATACCCACTATCTAGTTATTCAAACTCGGAACAGAAAATGAAGTTCAATCTTAATTTATTCTAAGATCAAGAGGGACTGGTAAAATCATGCTGTTCTGCATTCATTATCAGACCTACACTGAGGAAATAATTTGCTTGAATTTCTGCTTGAGCTACTAAGACGACGGTGTGAACACGATCAATTTTCAGAACTATCTGTGAAACACCTGCTACTGTGTCTATATTTCAAGCAGGGAAACTGAGTCCGAGAAAGGTTCTCATGTCTTGGGCATGACTGCATACAAATCAATGCCAGTGCTAAGATTAATGCTGAAGAATTAGTAGCTGTTGTGTGTTGACCCATTTCAACATAATACACCACCAGGGCACATTTTTTTCACATTGCAGAAATTCCTTCTATAAACTCCAGTGCTGGGCAACCTTGTAATTATGCATTGAACACGTCAGGACAAAAAAAGCCAATAATTTTTGGTTTAACAGGTTTACATGGAACTCCAAAAAACTCACTCTCACTACCAATAATATCAAACAGCCCTCTTAGGTCGCTTTGTACTGCTTGGATGGCAGTGGAACAGATAATCGAACCCTTATAGCATAGCATA
The DNA here is from genome assembly GCA_013397775.1 of Eulacestoma nigropectus. Classification (NCBI taxonomy): domain Eukaryota; kingdom Metazoa; phylum Chordata; class Aves; order Passeriformes; genus Eulacestoma; species Eulacestoma nigropectus. Next base: position 59,629 of record VZTE01006659.1, read on the forward strand.
AGGACTAGTTCTTATAGCAGCCTCAGAAACCCTTAACAACCTCAGTGAGGCTTTGTACTAGTGCAGGGATTCATTCATGTGGAACTAATTGCAGCACTGTGGTCTAAGTGAGAAACCGGTCTAGCTCTATTTGCTTGTTACCCAGTTGTCAAAATGTAGTGCTCATTAAGTGCAGAAACAAAAGATCCAGATGGATTCTTTATATCTGAGAAATGTGTTTCTCATATAAAAAGAAAATAAGGAGTAACACAGAAGCAGAATTTAAAACTTTGTTGAAAAGAAGAGAAACTCTTAGGCAGGTCTTTTAAACGAGAGCATTTGATGATGTAATTTTACCTAAAAAAGAACAATTTATGCAAAACACACTTTAGCTACCTGAGACTACAGAACATGAATGAGACTAAACCAAATGCCTTCCAGTCCTAACGCTCTCTTCCATAACATGAACTCCATGCTTGGTGCCATTTGCATTCTAATCACTTTTCTGTCCATCCTGTAATACTGTTCTGTTTTCTGTTCTGCGCAAGATATTTCTCGGCTTCTCTAGCTTAACCAACCTGCTGAAGTCCCTAAATCATGATCAGACAAACAGAGGTCACTAAATTGAGAGTTACAGCTGTTTCCTTTCACCAGCAGATGTCAATAATCTAGTGTAGAAGCCATGACAGCATATTTTAGCTAGCAAAATTTGGCATGAAGATATTATCTGCTCTATGGAATTACCAATCAAAAAAATCTTTAAATAAAAGCAAAACCACAAAGTGATTAACAATTGGAACTAGCAGTTGTCAAAATTGTTCAATGTTACAGCTCTTTCAGGATGTACTCAAGTTCTAAGCAGATCTGGAATGGAGCCGGAATGCCCTGCTGCCTATCACTGAGGAGCAGTTTCATAAAACATTTTAGGAAACCTGAGTCTGCCTATCTTTCAAAAAGGGCAGTCCCAGTCTTCTCCAAGGCACATTTCTATCAGTGAAGGCACCAACTCCTGTGCAGCCATACAAAATAATTGCCTCAGGGAACTGACCTGGCTAAAAATTAACCTAGTAAAATAAATAAATTCTTTTGCAGTAGGATCAATCCTCTGATCCAGCTTTCTACACAGTCACAGTTAACCCAAATGCCAGTACTAAACAGTGGGGAAGACCATGGAGTAATGAATGGAAAGGAGAGATTGTTGACTTCCACCATCTGTATGGGTAATGAGTTCCAGATAAAGCCACGTGTTATTTGGCTGGGTATAGAAGACCTACATCAGATAGGCACCAAGCCATTTAACAATTGAAATTGCAACTGGTCATGCCAGCTAACCAAATAACTAAATAAATGTGCAAACAAGTGGTTCGTGCCAAGTATAGGACAAAATCTTCAAAGTAGTAGCTGAGAAATTTAGGTTGCCACATGTCAGCCCCTCTACAGCTTCCATTTGTAAATGTGTCTCAAGCATCATTTATCTGTTCCTAGCAAGATAAATGGATCCAGGCATTCCCTTGCTCCTGTCCCTCGGGCACTGAAACCCACCACTTAATCATCCAGTAAGGCCTTCCAACCCTGATTATCTGCTTCTTTGCAAGTGTCAGTATTCCTGAAGGTAGGCATGTGCAGAGCTGCTTTCCTCCCGCTTCTTTTCGACTACGAAAAGACCAAACCACAAGGGGATTCTCAAATACGTCTGTTCTGGTTATCTCCTTCAATCTGAAGCACATCTGCAGGATCAGGCCCCACAGAGTAAACAGGCATGGACAAGACTTCTGAAGGCTGGTAGCTAGTATGTATGTGCATTGCATATATGATTACACTCAAAATCCCATAATTCAAGACACTTGGCCTCAGTAGCAGGGATTGTTTCCTTTTCATTAGCGCTCAAGATATACCTTTGACAGTAATCAAGATTTTAAAAAATAGCAGCACAAAAGTCCTTCTGAATAACTGTCCTGATTCTGGCCAGGAGAGGGTTAGTTTTTGCAGTAGCCAGGAGGGGGCTTGGCTAGGACCCAGAGGTTATTCTATACCACCTGACATAATTTTTGGGGTCAGGGAAGGGGCCGCTTCCGGGTCTTGGAGCATGTTGGGGATTTCTACGTGGTGAGCACTTGTGTGTGACTCATTCACCTCTTGTACACTTTGTTATTAAAATTATTCTTTTTCTTATTTCATTGCTGTCTCCAGTAAATCGTCCCTGTCTCAATGCATGACCTCTACATTTTGTGCCTCCAGTTCTCCTCTCTGTCCCACCACAGGGGAGAGGAAGCAGGGGACTGAGCAAGCTCTGTGTGGTTTACAGTGTTTCACTGGGAACACTAAATTTGGAACACCATTCCTAAACCATGACAGTAACTTAAAGTTTTCAGTAGGACTACTTACAATAGTAGATGATGCTGAGGAAGGTAAATCAGTGTAGTAAAAACTGCAGGTTACAACTAGATATGTCAAGTAAGCACTCTATAGATGGTCATGTTCAGATGTTACTACTACTTTAAAAGATTGAGTAATGATATCTTTTCCCTCCCTTCAGGTGTAATCCTGGGATTTTCTCTTCGATCATATAAGATGAGCTATCGGGAAGTGAAGTACTTTTCGTTTCCAGGAGAACTACTCATGAGAATGCTGCAGATGCTGGTCCTGCCACTAATTGTCTCCAGTTTAGTCACAGGTAAACAAAAACAAAACAAAACAAACACACCCACATTTTTCTGTTCTTTTAAGTAGTTTTATAAAGATGCACAAACCAAAATCTAAAAAGTAAACATTCTATATCCTGGAAGTGTTATAACCTTCAGAAAGACATAGCATTACTATTGCTGTTTTAGAGACAATGTAATAAAACATTTGAATTAATATATAGAGAAACTGAAAGATGTTTTTCCAAATTCCGAGACAAGCTAACTGTACAAGTTACAATATGTAGCTGCTATGAAGCTGACTCTGTACTCCACTCTCTTCTCTTACTTTCTGAACAGATATTTCCTCCACAATGTCCTATTGTTGTCAAAGATAACATATCTCAAAAACACGGTGCCAAAACCCAAGAAAGTTGAAACTGTTGATTGTGGGCAATAACACACGACTGTAACCACAGATATGTAAAACATCTGTCTTCCTCCTAGTCTTCCAGCAATAGATTAGAAAAAATGGAATCCTATCATAGAATGGTTTGAGTTGGAAGGGACCTTAAAGGGCATCTGGTTCCAATCCTCCTGTCATGGGCAAAGACACCTTCCAGTAGACCAGATTGCTGAGAGCCACATCCAACCTGTTCTTGAACGCTGCCGGGGGTGGGGCATCCACAGCTTCTCTGGGCAACCTGTGCCAGTGCCCCATCACACTTACAGTGGAGATTTTATTCCTGATATCTAACCTAAGCCCACCTTCTTTTAATTCAAGCCTCTTCTGTCAGTACAAGCTGTCTTATAAACCCTTCAGGTACTGGAAGGTGTTCTAAGGTCTCCCTGGAACCTTCTCTTTTCCAGGCTGAGCAACCCCAATGATCTCAGCCTGTCCTCATGAGAGAGGTACTTCAGCCCTCTGATCATTTGCACGACTTCCTCTGGACCCACTCCAATGAGTCCATGTTCATAGGTGATAGATGGGTTAGAATGGAAAGTTTGGAAGAGACTTATTTCCATCAGTTCTGTTTTGTTGTCTTCTGGTCAGCAACTCTGTTAAACTTCGAGCACTCTTTACCAAGTTATTCCTTTGACTGGTCATATAATATTTAATTTCTTATGGTGATGTATGCCTTGGCATTCCACCAAGGTTCATGGAAGACCTCTCAGATTTGTTATAAATGTTCAGGATGTATCTGTGATGTATTCATTCTATCAATTATCTGAAGGAAAGAAAGCATGGATTTTAGTCTATGAACAAATCAGCTTGGAGAACTTAATCAAAATCACCCATTGTGCAGTCCTAGGACCTAAAACACCAAAGACACTACCTTAATTGACAGAGGATGCAGAGACTATAAGTTGTTCTCTATTTAATTGATTGTCAAATATGTTAATATTAAGATCTCTTAAAAATGCAAATAAGCACAGACTCACATCTTCGCAGAAACCAAAGATAGGATGTATGAGTATAAGCTGTTAATGCAACAGCAGAAAACTAGGGTATTCACAATGACAAAATCGTTTGCCTTCTCATATTCCAAGGAAAAAGTGAAGTTTGTTTCTGTAGACACATATTATATGGATACTGAAAATTAAATGAACACTGAAACTAAAGAGTGATTTATAAGTTTTGTAGGGGAAATGATGGTAGGTTTTATTCCCAAACAGTGTATAATTCTGTTACATGTCATACTTTCTCCTATCGTCTTGTCCCTTTCACCTTCAGAACTCCCTGTGTTGGTGGGACACTGATAGAAGAACCATTGAAAGTAGAAAAGGAGAGACATTTACCCTTTTTCAGTGCAAACTGAGACTGGCGTTGCTGCTCAGTTTTGCAGGATGAATTATTTCAGGAGAATTTAATTGATCCATTCTCAATTCCTTATAACTCTGGAATCATACTGGCTCTCTCAGAGAGCTCAAGGTAAATCAGGAAACTAGGTAGATTGTCCTGTAAAAGGATTTGAATGATTTTCAATAATCTAAGTAGAAACACTTCACTCTGGTAAAGATCAGCAAATCCACCTTAGAGACTCACAAGCATCACAAGGAGCCAGACGTTTGATAAAACAAGTTTATTTGCTATGTCACCAGGTCTCAGTAGAGATTTTGTGAAATATCAGAAAAACAAGTTTCCAAGTAATCCTATTCTGAAAAGAATCTTCATTTTCTGGATTCAAACAATACCCTTCTTCTTGATGTGTTTTTCTTTCCCTTTGAAGCCCTTTATCCTTTTTTATGCCTTTTTTTCCATGACAATCATCTCCTTTATTATAGAAGGGCATTTGGCAAAGAGAAATCTTCTCTATTGGTAAGATTTGTCCTATTATCATTCAAGCGCCTTGTAATATTAAATGGATTATACTTAGAGTTTCCCTTTGAAGTAGAGACAGTAATTTTCAAGGTGAATAACAACATTTTAAACTTCTTGAGTTAGGTAAGGAGCAATCAGAGAAAACTCAATGCAATTCACAAATAGCAGATTTAATTTCTTTTTAAAAATCATTCGGTACAGCAGGACTATGCCCTTTTTCATGGGAATAAAATACTTTTCCAAGTTTGTTCTAAAAACTGAAAAAAACCTATTTTCTACACTGAACATTACCTTATTTAGTATACAAATTGTTTTTTTAAAAATGATGTTTTTATGTATTTGCTGCAGAACTCTCATACACAAATGAACACACAGGCATTAGTGAACATCTAAATAATAATTAAATATAACTTTTATAGGTGTACTACTGTGCCATTTGATGTATTCTTGGATTCTTTCTTTGCACATTATAGGATAATTCATTGGATAAAAGTCTTATACTTCTCAAGTCAGTCTTAAGACCACTCAGTATCCTTAAGCCAAATCTCTTATTTCCTGAATTTTGTTTAGCAAAGCAAAGTGGATGCCTCTTAACGTATCTCGAAGTGACTCCTCCAGGTTTTCATGATGATAACATACTTGCATCTTCCAATTGTCAATTATTTGAATAAATATTTTGCTGTTTGCAGGAGTGACAGTGTCTCCTAGACATGATATTCTGGGTTTCCGTTTGTATTTATGCAAGAGTGATGGATGTAACTGTGGCCAAACCATAACCTATCATCTCTGTGGTATTAGAAATAGGCTGGAGATGGTTACATTCCCTTGCAAACTTTGTGAATGTCAGAGACATTAGAATAAAATCAAACTCAAAGTTAGTGGGCTGTTATATAAATAAAAGATAAATTGAGAAACTGAAGAGTTCTGCTATACAGGTGAACAGTTCCGATGGTTATTCGCAGGCCTCAGGAAAATAAACTATCCAAGGTGAAGTGAACCCAGTCACATTTCTTTACCCTTTGTTTCTGTATTTCACGAAAGAAGCAATGCAGAATCACATTCAGAGGCTTTTAGTCACCTTTGCCTTATGACTTACCATCATTGCACATGGTTCAAGCAGGTATGCAGCTTTCTCCACGAGATTCTATCTTCTGACATGTGTGTTACCAGGCATGTACTAACATCTGCTTGGGAGAAAATGGAGGTTATTTGCATACCATTCACCATCTTTTCATGTTTATAGGAAAATATGATTATATGCATGTCTATATTATTTATTTTTGTGGTCTAGACACAAATTCAGCTGTGTACTCTGTGTTGGGCTTTATTGTCTACAGTCTTCAAAATGAGAGAACTTCTAAATCAGCATTCCCTATTGGGATCTCATATAAAGTCAAAGGCAAAATTAAAACATGGTATATGAGAGGCAATATGAATAACCAAATAAATGGATTAAATTCTCATTTGGATTGTATTATGGCCAAGTCTTTAATATTAATTTAAATATGAATTCTTATACAAACAGAGGGCTGATAATTTTGCTCTGTTTCTGTTTTGAATTTGCAGCACTTAGAAAAAATATTTTATGCATGCTTCCTCATTTCATTGCAGCTTGAAGCATCTAACATGAAAATTGCTTGACACAATTATTTTAAAATACACATTGTCCCTAAAAGGTATATAAAATAAATATGTATGCATATGGTAACAATTCAACTCATCATGAAATTGGCAAAGCCAGAGAAAATTGCATCAGCAATAGGAGTACTAGGCATTAACATTTTTTGAGCTGTTACAGCAAGATGATAATGAAATTGAAATTCCAGTCCTTAAAACCAGCCCACGGGGGTTTTTTGCCATGTTTGAGTTATTCACTGAGTATAAAGCTGTCACAATGAGGTATCTTTTCTTAACAAAAACATTTCTTTCCTGAAATCTCTTCCATGAAAAAGATTCACAACCAATCTTTATAAAGAGAATAGTTTGAACATAAAATTTGTGAGAAATATTAAAGCTAGAGAAATTTTATAGGGATTATTTGAAAATATTTTGCACAATTCTAGTCATAGTTCAGTTTAATAGACAGGTTGCTTTTCCTTCCTGTAGCAGGTTTGGTTTGCCAACTGGGCAGAAACACCAATTTAGTGTAGTGGTTTGATCACATCTGTTTTACTCTGTGAGGTAAGAACCAGAAGAAATGCAAAGCAGGCCTAAAACTTTAAAGAATACAAAGAAATTTATTACTAACAGAGTTTAAGAGTAGCAGGAAATAAGAAGTTAAAGCAAAACCCTCTTTTCTCCAGCACTCCCCAAGCAAAAACTC
>VZTE01006659.1:67202-180267 GCA_013397775.1 Eulacestoma nigropectus
CTAAAAGCTGCTTCACAACTACATGGCCTGGCATAGGCATTCTCTGACATCTTCACAGGCTGCAACATAAATTCTCACAGGCATGGATTTTCATCTCCCCATACTTTAAAATGATTTAAAGACTTCAGTCCTCCGCAGCTGCTAGAAGGGGTTTTAAGATTGGCGCCGGAACGCACACACCCTTTTCTCCTGCCGCCATCTCAGCGTCGTCCCACGTGACTGACTTTCTCTTTCTCCCTGACCGTGCAGCCGCCACGTTCTTCTCCCTCACGTCTTTCCCCACGGGCTGCGCTGATGTTCAGTTGGGTGCGAGCTGTGCAGGCTGGAAAAGGAGACTTCGCTGGTCCCGCTGGGTCTGCACCAGCTGCATCGGGGTGGGGGAGCTCCCCTGGGCTGCATGAAGGGGGAGGGGAGGCCCCTCCTGATTTCTCCTGAAGCCGAGCCGGATGGATTCAGCTATGGGCAGTCCATAAATAAGTTTAGCTGCCTGCAGCTCTTGAGGGAAGCGGGGGGCAGGCAGGAGCCCAGGCCGGGCCTGGAGGCCGCCCGTGGCTCGGAAGCCCCCCCTTCTCCCTCAGGAGACCAGGAACAAGAGAGGGACTTCCCGCCCTTGCACGGGATTTAAATATGCAAAATTCGCAAAAGCGCATTGGCTTAAAAGCTTGCCAATCAACTCAGTTTCAACCCATGACACTTCCACAAAATTTTGAGAGCTTGGAATTTAGTTTTACAAGGACCACTGTTTTTAAATGCAAGTGAAGAGGAATTAAATCCTGTGCTATTCTTTCAAATGTCTTTGTCTGGTAAATCATAGAAAAGCATAAAAAGCCCATTCAAGACCTGACACTAATTTTTCCTGCACTTTGCAGGAACAGTAAGTGTACAGTTTACTTAGTAACATACATCGAGATGGGGAAGGCAAATAGGAGTATAGAAACAGCGAAACTCAGGTGTGCTGGCTCAGCAAAGATTATACAGCAATTATAGAATCAAGCAACGATCCCATTTGTGAATACCAGTACAACACACTGTGCACTAGGCAATATCAGTTGTCCAAACTGTCAATGGGAGTAACACTAATATGGTACAAATGAGTCTTAACCACTTACCAGGATTTGGTGTGCAAGATTCTGTACAAACACAGATGGCCAATCTCCTTCCAAAAAAAGAAGGCTCTGTGGAAAAACAGTGTAAAAGAACGAGTAGAGAAGATTTACTTCAAAGAAGAAGAGCGTTTTAACATGTAGTTTGTATAATGTTCTAGTTTTTATTCACTCCCCTTTCTAATTCAAACAATGATGTAGCCTATTGTTAATGGGCTCTGGAAGACACAGAAATTCCCTGCCTCTGTACAGTTTCAATAACAGCCGACAACATTGAACACTGCAGGAGACACAAGTGATTTTGTTTGGGGCAGACTCAGAGACACAAGGTTTTGTCTTGAATCTTTATCAAAATGTTCATAGTAGTTACTGCTACAAAAACTACAGGAAGTATTGACAAAGAGCAGAAAGCTGGAATTTCCATGAATGGGCGCTTCCTAGCTAACCTCAGATGTGCGTACCGTGCTTTTGATTTCAGCTATCAAAGGAATGCAGTGAATGGTGCCTGTTAAAAACATTCAGTAAGGAATAAAGTCTGTCCCCTCACTGAGATAAAACAAAGGCACACAAAGTAACTCAAGTAATAAAACAAAGCACTCTCAGGGTTCACAACTAACAGACAAGTTGTAGCTGCAGCTGCATAAAATTGTCCACAATAAAACAAGGGTAATGTTCAAACAACTGAACTTGACATATTCTCCAAGTCACTCCTTTACCTAAGTCAGGAAAAATGCAGCATCTGGACACAAACCTATTCAATTACAGAAAAGCCAGTTTTTTCCCAGTGCTACTTGTGGATGTAAAATGTGGAAAGTCAGTGCTGTGAGATGTTGTATAACCTTCAGCAAATCATGTTTCCCTTTTATATATCTGCTTTGTTTCTCTCTTCAGATGTAGGACTGGTGAAGTGTTGTTTGGGGTTTTTTATAGCTACTAGGCAGAAAAGAAGATGACTATATGTGATGGAAAGGCTCAGCAGATGCATATAGCTATTTTAGTTATAATGATGGATTTAAACTAGGTTGTATGACAGGGGACTGTGATACAATGGCTCAGCCTCCCACATCCAGATAGCAGATATACACTGCCTTCTGTAAAGACATAATTCTAGAAAATAGTTTTATGTTACTACACTTAAGGAATTAAGTTTTATATTTGACTTTCTAACATTGGAATGAGACAGTAAATGATCCATCAAGTGTAACTAGATGCAAATGCTATCAACCATATCAAACCCCCTATCCTCTAGTAGTTTTTTTTTTTTTCATTTTGGCAACGGCAATCTCCTTAATTAACATCTTAAATTAATAGCAGGAAACACAAAGGGCCAGAATTTCGCTTTTGCTCTCTTAACTCCTCACATCAGAGCACACAATAGGGAGGTGTCATAAAGAGACTTGTGCATTACCTCTTCAAAAAAGAGGCTGTGAAACCAACACGTATCTAGGTTTGTTGGATCCATAGTGCCTGAAGCCTCTAAGTAGTTCCTGTGTTCTCCTGTCTACTGGCTGACAAGTGTCCTGTGGAAAAAAGGCTGTCACCTACTACAAGGTCCCAGGTGCTGTCTGCTATCAGCTACGATATTTATGGTAACTTCAACAGCTGGGAAGTCTCTCATTCAGGCAGAACAGACCTCTGGAGCCGGTTATTACTATCTCAGGAAAAAAAAAAAAAAAGGAGAGACCTAGCAGTAATTCCCTTTAATTCATTCTGGCAGAACAGACAGATAACCAGTGCCTGTGAAACATCTTAGTACTTATAGTTAAGCTGGAAGGTAAAAACAATAATAAAAGTCAGTCTCACACTGCTGTGTTTAAGAAAAGTTTAAGAAACATAGCGTTCCTGATTCAGTTCATACAGTTCATACACAAAAGCCAAGAAGCAGTTAAGCAGTATTTGGTCAGTTTAGCTGATCACCAGAGCAATGAATCCTTTTTCCAAATTCTAAAAATTGGCACATTTTCTGATTTTCCCAAAATTCTGATTTTTATGAGATCTAAAGAAAGAATTTTAGAAGTCAGAATAATGAATATACAGCGATCAATAAAAAGTTTTACACTGATCTCAGCTGACTCCAGATATAGGGAAAAGAATTAACAAATTCTCTCTGAGTAAAGCACTTCTTGGATTGCCAGTGCATTTGAGCTGCCTATGAATTTGTATTGGGATCTCTCTACAGAGGAATCCTGTAGACATCTCCTGTAGTAGTAAGCCTGCTATGAGTAACCAATCCATGGACATCCTAGAAGTGTATTGTTTTTTCATTCATGACTTTTTTTAATGCATAAAATATTATTTTTAAAGTAACTTACCTTCTTTTTAAGCAACTCTTCCCCCTTCCTTCTCCCACCCAAAGCTTTAGAAGGATGTCAACATTGTAAAAGCTGAATTGCACGGCAGCTTTAATTTCATGCACTTTTACTTTTCATGCATACATGAGTTCATGTATTCATGTAGGTATTTGCATATGCAATTTACATAACTGGATGACATAGTTACTTAATTTGAACATCCAACTACTTTTTCGCACAAATAAAGAAAAACTCATGCTTTGATTTGTGTGCATCCAAAATAGAGACTGTCTTAAAATGTAGGCATATAAATTGTTAAGTTAGTAGGGACCCAGTCTTCTTGTAAACGGAATAACCTGTCGGGTTTGGCCAATTGAACAAATATTACAAATACTGATCCATGTTCAGAAACAATTTCGTCTCAGACTAGCATCTTTATGGTAGATTCAGGCCAACAGCAGCTAAAAATATACGAACACAAAACTGTGACATAACTATTATAAAGACCTTTCCTTCAGTACCTGTGTTTCTGTATAAAACAAATGTGTTTCAAGTCTGGCATATAGCCTTTAATAATCGTTATTTTTATAGGCACTCAAAGATTAAAAAATTGGAACCTTCTTACACTGTTACATTCCACAGTTTTTAAGGGAATGTGGGCAATACGTGTTTCATAATGATGTCATGCAATTCTGAAATATTTTGGACAAATATTTTTAAAGTTAAAATAAGGCATTAAATACATTTTAAAAAATAAGAAGAAAAAAAGGTAGCTTAGGAAGTATTCAGCACCTAGAAACATCAATTTCATGTCAAAACACAAAAGAAATTATGTGCAGGTTCTGAGTGTGCTGACAATCAGTTAGAATAAAAACTATACCCAGTATTTTGCAAGGCATGGATGTTAGCAAATCATAATGAAATGTCATGAGTATTTGTACAAAAAATATATCTTTGGGTGGAACCTCTTCCTCAAAAACTGCTATACATCTTAATCTATGCAAATACTAAAAGCAAGGACTTCAGAAAGGTTCATAAAATTAAATTGTAGCTCATTATTTCTGAACCATTTCTTAAATGATTTGGCAATAGGGGATATACAGAAATCTGTCTTTACGAGGGCCTCAGAGAAGAATTCTAAGTGAATTCTTAGTCAGATCTGACTAAGAATTAAAATGCAATTGCAGCAGAGATTAAATTCCTGCATAAAATGACAGTCTGTGTAAGATAAAATTTGATTATACCATAAAAAAGAAAATCTAAGCAGGACAAAGAGCATCCAAAAGCAGAAAGTACACAGCAGTGTGGTTTTTGAAGTCTTAGTCTCTGCAAGCAGCAGTGCACAAACAGCAGGGGTGTTCAAGAACAAAGTCTGCAAAACCTAAAAGATAGTAAAACTAGAAAACTCCTCTAAAATAATTCAGTTTTGCTAGTGGTCCTTAATTGAAGGCTGATTTAAACTTAATTGCAAAATATAACTTTAGTTGCTGCCCAAAGTATTGAATAACAGGTTGTTATACTTTTATTCAGTTTGCATTCTGCATGAGATTCCAGCTGAATTAACAATAGGGAGCAACCTCCCACCAACAAAGACTTAGTTTTGCTTTTATATCTTAGTTGAAATGCATAACATCAATACTTTGCTTGCTGACAAAACAAAAATCAAAAACTGTTCAAATGAACACATAAGAATTAAAGCATCTTGCCTGAGCTCTGGCGGACCATTGTAAAACCACACTGTCTTCTTAACATTTCAGTCAAGAGCAGAAGGACTAAAAATATATTAGGGAAAACTCAAAGCACTTTTTTGAGTTTAATACAAACTCAAATGTTGGTTACAGAAAAACAGCAGACCTAAAAATTAAAAAACTCAAAAATATCAGAAAATGTAAAATCAGCTACATTAGTTTGTAAATGGAAAATACTTGGTTTTACATTTTGTACAGTAAAATGTCTGAAATGCAAAAGCATTTTGAGAATTAGGAAACTCAGAGCAAGCATTTTGTTCAGGATATTGAAGATTGAAACTGTAAAGAATGATGTCTTCAATAATGAATGAGTCCGTGATAACATGACAGGTGAACTAGAATGGTGCCAAGTGCAAAGTAATACACCTGGGAAAGGGGAACAGGCTACACCTATAGCATGCCTAATCACAAGGTCTCAGATGGGCATTAGTACAGGCAAGAGTTCTCAAACTCACTGTGAACAGTCCAGAGAGGGTGAACAGTCCAGAGGGCTTATTACTGGAATTAAGTTCTAGTAAAACACAAGGAGGAATTAAACAGACTTCATTTTTTGGCTTGAAAAAGATACAACCACAGAAGTTGCCGCAAAAATCCACAGAAATTATGAATCCTTTGTAGAGGATTAGATGGAGTAACTATTTATATTTATATCTCCTCAATATTTTTCATAATATGGGAAAAATAGTGTGTCCAATGAAATAACAAGAGCACACATTTATATTAAAGAAAAGGAAGTACTTCACACAAGACACAATTCAGTTGCGTTGTATAGCACCACAAGCCAGAAGTTATTAGTTTGAAACTAAAATTAGAGACTTCGCAGGTCCAGTCATCACTGGCTATTAAATTTGTGGAACTAGCAGTTCAGCAAGGCCCTAGATTCCACTGCTCCCTAGTTGCAGCGAGGGCAAACAAGGGCAATTAACTCTATCTTTTTCTGTTCCTCACAATCTTTCTGAAGAAACTGTTGTCAGATAAATGTGAAGACAAATGGGTTGGCAGACCATTGGAATAATTTATTTCCCATAGTTTTACGTTGGTTTTGCACTCCTTAGAATTTCATATCAGATTGACGGGGTCTCTCCTTTTTCACTTGTTAGGATTTCACCTACCAATTACTCTGAGGCATTGACTAGTGTCTACAGTTTCAGCTTTCTGACACACAGAGCTCTTCAAGAACCAGTTCAAAACCAAGGAAAAACCATTCCAGGATTTAAGAATCATCTCACCTTCAACAGACATTAACTCACTCCATTGGCATGAAATTAGACTTCAAAATAAAAGAGCTAAAACAAGCCATATGTCAAGGAAGAGGGAAAGAAATATGCACAATATTGGCAGCTCTTAATCATCCCACTTTTGGGAAATTTACAAATAGCAACAGTGTAAGAGCCACTATCAAAATGTGACAAAAAACAGCCAGAAAAATTGTGAAGAGTTCCACACAGCATAGTTAGGTACACAAAGACTTCTTTCAGGCTTTATCAGCTTTCACTTTCCTACTCCTTTCACCTACTTAGCTCTTCTTTGAGCACCATGATCCACTCCTCTTTTCCTACATGCAAATATAGCGCGATTCCATCGTATTTTCTTCCTTGTCAGTCTGTCTTTGCTGTAACTGCTTGTGAAAGCTGGAAGAATCTAACGAAGAAAGTTCTTGAGGCTGGATTTTGGGAACACCATGAACATTTCTGGAAGTACTTGCACACCAGAAGAATTAACACATATCATTGTTTCATCAGCACTGTGAAACGTGACGAGATACAAAGTACTTTCTGAATAACTGCGTGCAGCTATGTGTGTCATTGTAGAACATGCAGAAGGTTGTCTCTTTCAGAAACAAGGTTCTGTGATACTATCATTAGTTCCTCTAGCCTTGTTTTCACTCTTGATTTTTTTTCTGTTTTTTGATGATGGATAGTTGTTGACCTATAACATATTATTTCCACTTAATTCTCAAAGCTAATTGCTGTATCTCCTACATACTGTCCTTCAGACATGTATCTGGATTATAAACTTCTACAAGGCAGATCCATTATTAACATCATTACTAGAGGCAGAGGTACTGAAAGCCAATGTCCTGATAGCATTGGTGGAAATTCCACCTGAATTTTGAGCAATGGAAAATGAGGAGAGCCACTGTGGACTACAAGACCTACATGACTCAAACCTTGGGTCTGGATTCCAGTAAGATGTTGGATTGTCTGGAAGAGGAGGAAGGCTTCCCAGATAATTGTTCATCCTAGGATTCCAGCCACACGTCACAGCTCTCACTGGTGGAGAATAAGAAGGAGACAGCAGGAAGACTCAGAACAAAAATCTCTAATAATTTGTTGAGATTACAGATATAACTAAGGACTAGCAATATCTGGGATTTGAGTTTTATGTCAGAGAGTCACAAAGCAGTTCCTGCATCTGCTAGAATTCTTTTCATCCAGGCACTCCTGATAGTGCATATTTTTTTCTTTACTTACAGGTTGTTTCTGGGTTTATTCTATATCGTCCAGTTCAGATCTTGAGAAATGAATGCAACAAAATAGAAATGATGCTGTTGTACATGGTGTGGAGAATGTTGCAAAAGATAATCATTGCAAATATGTAACAGCTGGCCTCCTCGATAGGATTGCTTTCTAGTTCCTAGTTCATTTTTACAGTTGTTAACCTTTCGCAGAGACATGGCTGCACAGGGTAGAATATCTTTTCCTCCTTCCTTTGTTGCCTTGTTGTCTCCAGATGAATGCCTGAGACAAACATGAACATGGCAAAGTATTTGCTGCAGCCTAGAATCCCTTCATGGAATTGCCAGTCTTTTTTAATTGGGAGGGAAGTCTCTTGACGTAAACTTTTTCAGACTCACAAAGTCAGATCTGTTTTTCTTCACGCAGGTGAGTCTAGGTTTCAGCTGTTACACTGCTGAAGTTTGATGAAAAACTCTCGTGACAAAACACCAGTCCCAGAAATGACTGGGGTTTTGTAATGGTGGCTTATTCCAGAAAGCAACAGTTTGGGCTAAGTCTGGGCATACTCTGCCACTTTTATGCACTGCATCAGATAGTTCACTTGAGCATCCCTGATGGCACATTTCTTTGTGTCACAAGGCCTTTTTCCTTTTATTCTCTCTGGGACTTGATCTTCCCAGCGAGATTTGACTTGATTTGACTGAATGATGCCGCTGATACACACTGCAGCTAAGCTATATAAGTTTACCTAAACTCCAATCTATTAATCCCTGCAAGGTAGAAAGTGCCATCTAAATTCCAGAAATAGAGAAAAAGAAATTTTACAGGCCTTTACCTGTCCTCAAGGCAGTCCTTTCTTGAATTGTCTGTCTGTTGCTTAGGTCAACAAAGTTTGTATTTTTAGTGCTTTTGATCTTGGACAAAAGCACATCAGTGCATTTTCAGAGGAAAGACGGATATGTCCAAGCAGTACAAACACTGATTCCTCAGAGGTTTGCACACTTAGTAAAAAAAGGCAGTTTAGTACCCCCTCAAACTTTCAGTTCCTGCTAGTGTGGGTACAGTCACATGTAGCAAACTAGCAAGAAAAGCACCTGGAGTGGCAAGCTCTTAAATTTTGGTTCATTGGGTCACCAGATACAGAAGTTCTGTGTATTCCTTCTACCGATAGTATCTTGAAAAGACCTTTTTATCTGCAGGAGTCTAGCAAAAGAAGATATACTAATGATGATCTACAAAGATGAGTAAAAACTACTGGAATACAGAGAGACTTGTGCAAAAAAAAAAAAAGAAAAAAGATAGAATAAAGAACTATCATGTAGATAATCAAAAGATAAAGTTCTTTGCGGTTTCCCACAGCTGAATAGCAATTCAATTAGAATACTGAGGGATTAACATGCAAAATAAAGAAAACTCAACATTTGTGCCGACAGAAGCTTTCAGATCTTAATGCTGTTCTTAAAGAACCATCATCTATGGAAGTCAAAAATCAAAGCAAACTAAACTCCAGGCCTCTTGGTTGTAAAAAGAAGCTCAGAAATAGATCCTGACTATATTCTGAAAACTCAAGAGTCACTCAGTAAAGAACACTTGTTTGAAAAAATTTTGGTGTTTGCCATATTCCAGTATTTGGAGAATATGACTTCTAGTTCCTGATTTATCAGATTGGGTATTAATCTTCCAGCAACATTCATCTTCTCTACTTCACTGAAGAGCTTGAAGGACTTCAAGTGTATCACAAGTTGTGAAGAGGTTTTTGGACTAAGTACATTAACACAAATATTTATTTAGGTGCCTCAGTTGGTCACATTCTCAGAATCAGACTTTGGTTTCTTATAATTGTATGCTTGAACAGGATTAACTCTTTTTCAGATAGATGCATTTCTTCTTCTTCAGACAATGATACAAGTAGCTCCTTTCTGGTGGTAGATAAGAAAAAAGAAGTACAGCATAGCACTAGAAATACACTATTTGCAGCACAGTTAACAAAATGATTCTGTTTCTTTCCTTCATGAACAGCTCTCTCAGTATTAGAATTTTCTCTTTACTCACATGAAAAGCTAAATACTTTACTCTGATGTTTCACCACCCACTTCTAACTTATTTCTGAATACTTAGATAATATCAGAGCTTCGCCAGTGAATGTAGTTTCTTTTCAGAGCTAGAGAGAAAGTAGGTTTTGGTCAAGAGTTCACCTAATGAATGGCTTTTTCATTAATGAATACATTCTTGCACTGAAAATTAGCTTTCTCCAGATTTTACAATTTCAGTATGTCCTAATTCCCCAAACTCTGCAAAGCAAGTTAGAGAACATGTGCTTACTAAGTCTGGCTAACATCTGTCTCATGGCCAATGAACCTGTGCAAAGGACCATCATCCATTAAGAAAATAAATCTTTAAAATTCAAGACAGGATGATTACTAATTTGTTAAAAAAAAAAAAAATTGGCTAGTTTTCTGTTCTGGAGAACATCACAGTCCAGTAATAAGAGTAATCAAAAAAACCCCTCTTTTCTCTTTCACCTGTTTAGTTTGAAATCAGCTGATATTTTCTTTAATACCTCTGACCTCTCACAGAAATTCGTATTCTGAATCTTGCCAACAAGCAGATAATGCCCAGATGGCAACTGTATAGCACTTGAATTGAGGATGCCAAACCCTCTGCTTCAGCTGTACTTAGCACTGTAGCATCCTGAAAAGAGCATAATAATACTATTAAAAAGTACTGATTGCTACTGTCTGGCATTCCAGAGAAAGTATTAACTTCTTTCCATTGACTCTTACAAGTCTGTAAGGTGAAGAAATACAAAGAAAAAAAGTACATCTTTGATGTTGCAAGGCTGTAACTGAATCAGTGACCCAGAGTTCAAGAGGTCATTGAAACAAAAGAGAGAAAAGAAGGAAAACAAAAGCCTGTTCACATGAAACTCCAATTCCACACTTTCTTAATGAGTTCTCAGAAGAGCCTTAACATCATTACTGAATTGTGAAAAAACCCCACAAAATTATAATGACAATTTAAAACATAACAGAATAATTGCATCTAAAGTAACGACTCCTTAGTATTCGTATGGCATATTACCAGAGGATCTTAAATTCATAAACAGAAACTAATTTTTTCTTAATTTGATTGTTACTCATTAAATTCTTGGGGGGAATTTAGAGAGTAATTAAGTTCTGATTTACTCCTATTAAAAAAAGAAAAAAATGCTATTATATTATGCATTAGGATATTCTCATTTAACATATTAGCTAATGGATTATAAGTGTTAAAATGCTACTTTTTCATAAATTTAATCATCTGTGCAATTTTTTTTCAAATAATTTCTGCATCAGATCCCATTCTCTTTAAATAGACCTGATTATATGTGATAAAGGAAGTATCAGATAGTTTCTAGGTTCTTTATCAACATAGGATTCAGTTTTCAATAAAAAGCTTTATGTGCATGACTACTTTTATCAAATGGAAGTTCTTGTGATTCTTTAAAAATAAGAATCCGAAAGTAGTCTGTATTGCCTAATTAGCTCCTGCTCTGCAGTTTCTAGTTCAAATAATGACTTAGAGACATGAAAGAGCTCTCTGTATTTCCTTCTAATGTGGATAGATATCGTGTAGTGGCACATCTTATTTGTGCCTGAACTCTCAGAGGAACTGAGGCATCACTATATTAGGTCCTGCATGAATGTCAGTACAGGCTTGGGCATAATGTCTTTCAGGACAAACCTTCCCAGACTGAGAAGATGTTATACCAAGATCCCTGTCATAGAGAGATAACTCAGATAACTTTATCACTATGAGAAGCAGAATAGCAGTGGCACAGTGAAGTTTCACTCAAAGAGATTTATCTTGCTACAATGCAGATAGCTCCTCAACCTGGTGGAATTTAAAATTATACTTGAAGTGTGAAAGGAGAAAAAGTCAGCAGACAAAGTGTGAATCCATCAAGAACAGCGCGTGGAATTGTACACAGCACTGCAAAATAGTACAAACTGAAAAAATGCATGGCACATGGGGAGGAATGTGATAAACTAAAAGGATTATGAGGACATGTAAACACCAGCAGTGTGTGCAACATAGACAAAAGGAAAGCACTAGCTCCATGAGCAGCTCATGGAACATCAGTGGGTAAAACAGCAGCAGATTAATGAACTGCCAGCTTGAAAGTAAAAGGAACAACTTTTAAGTTGGACACAGTTGCACCAATCAGTGTTGTATCACTGACAAGATTTATTTTAAAAAAAACAAAACAACAAAGCAGAGCTATTTTGATTATTAATAAACTGGTGTGAGAATAGATAGTAGCTACTGCAACAACAAAAAACATGAAGGGTTCTTTAGTGACTGAACAGTTACTAGTGCAACTTTGAATTACTCAAAAAAGCAAGTCTCACTATACATACCTAAAGGCAATGTTACACCATTTGTTTCCAAATTATCTTAGTATTGCTGAATTAACAAAGGATGATCTCAAGGTTTTAAAAATTGTGCTAAAATTAAAAACCCAAGCATAAATCCAAAGGCCAGGTTGTTGCCAGATCTATTAGTTGCACTACTATTGGTTCAAATCTTTATCGAGTCACACCCAACTGGGTAAAGCTTCCTTCCAAATGATGGTTGCTGCATGAACTCCATAAAATTAACTTAACTAATCTGAGATTCTAGTGGACAAACACCCAAATAAGACAGTATCATTCCAATGGAGTCTATTATGGAAGTTTCAGTGAAGAAGCCAAGAACTGGCTCACCGACAATACTGACTCATATTTTGAATGAAAAGGTGATGCTTCCAGCATAGAGATCTGACAAGTTACTGATCAGAACAATCCCACGCCCAAAATCCCATGTTGTTTTACACACAGATTGAGACCTCTACCTCTCTTTTTTTTAGAGAGGAAACCTTAATTTCTCATTCTCTAAATCTTGCACCACTCTGATTAGAATTATGTCCATTTTTGTAGCAATTCGTATAAGTGTTTCTTCAAGCCCTTGTTACATACCCAAGATGTAAAAGCAAACGATTTTTTTACACTAGACTGCACTACTAGCTGCTGTTACGGACACCTCTAATCTCCCATTATTTTTCCAGTAGCAACTAACGTACATCCCAAGTGATTTAGTATAGTAAATAGTTTGCAGCTTCATCACACTGTATAGAGCCAGTCAGATAACAGAAGCACCGAACATTTGTGGAATGTTGTTTAATAAGTGCTGCACATACAAAAGCATGTCTGTGAAGAACTCCAGGCAGAGTTTGCCAAAACTCAGACCAACATTTTAGCAAATTAAAAGTTTGCACATGTGTTTTGAGAAATTGCATTATGGATTTTTATGGAGCACTTAAGTAATATGCTCAACACCATTCAGAAGGCAAAGGTAACTGTATTGTTTGTATCTTGATAGGATGCAGTGCATTTCATGCTTAAAGCAGGTATTCTTGGCAATATATTCAGAATGAATGAAGACTAATCCTCTGGGAATAGGATAAAAGTCTTACAACTTCTAACATATTTCTTTCAGTCTTGCAACAACATGCACTCTGGTATTTAAACTAATTTAATGTTCTTTGGCTTATCAGCTACCAAAATAAACTTGTTTCCTGATTAAACTGAAATAATTTACCACGTTACATTATGCTTTTTTATAAACAAATACACTTATTTCTTTCACTCCGTATACAGAAAATAATCAGCTTTATGCCCAACATAAGAATCCCAGTTCCAGGAAAGCTTAGTCCAAGTGTCTGGACATAAAAGGATGTCTTTTTAGAATTGCACTGTGCAGGTAGCAGTAGTGTTTTGTTACCAAAAAAAAATTTTGAGCTGCTATTTTCTGTGTTCCTGGGTCTCTGATTCTTGGCTTGAAGACAGTCGGTTCTTTGTACTCTGTTATTACAATGAGGTAACCAAAGAAAGAGAGTCTTGGTTTGAGACTGTCAGCTGTTACTAATCACTGCTCCATGGCTTGCTGTGAATCCCTGCTTGCATCTCCCTCCTGCTCTGCTTAGCACACATAAAGAAGATAAATTACTCCCTAGTTTCCTTTCAAAAAGCATATTGTTTGTCACATTCCAATATTGTGAGGAAAAGACAGAATAATGCGAAGAGTTAAATGAGTATCTCAACAGCCCCACAGCAGGGTCTTTCTCAGGCAGATGTGTTTCAGGAAATGTAGTTTTCTACTGGTTCTTCAAATATATCCTGTTATACTGCAAGCCTGAAAAGCAAGCCAACTATACTTCTCAGAACAGAAGAGCATAATCCTGCAGGAGTTTTCATGTAGTATTGTAAGCATCACAGACACTCAGTAGATGCTCCAAGTGTACCATATTGACTTACTTCATTTTACCAGGACGTGTTATAGTTTGTTGTTTATAAATGTTTTAGCAACAACAAGCAGAGTATGGGGTGGTTTATGAAATTCTTCCTTGCCATCAGTGACGCATACTGACAGAGAGAAGAATTTTAAAGGAAGAAACATAAAATGTTTTGTGTTGGAAAGGACCTTTCAGGTCATCTAGTCCAACCCCTTGCAATCAGCTGGGGCAGCTTCAGCCAGAGCAGGGTGCTCAGAGCCCTCTCTAGCCTGACCTTGACAGTTTCCACAGATGGGAGAGCCACCACCTCTCTGGCTGAGAGTGTTTCAACTCCCTCATTTTAAAAAAGTTCTTCTTTATGTTCAGTCCCAACCTACCCTCTTTAAAACTATTACCCCTTGTCCTGTAATAACAGACTCTACTAAAAAGCTAATCCCTGTCTTTCTTACAGGCCTTTTTTATGTACTAGAAGGTGCTGAAAGGTCTCCCCACAGCCTTCTGCTCTCCAGACTGAGCAACTCCAACTCTCTCAGCTTGTCCTCAAACAGGAGGTGCTCCATCCCTCTGATATCTTTGTGGCCTCTGGACCCGCTCTTACAGGTCCGCATCTTTCTTGTGCTGAGGACCCAACAGGTGGATGCAGTGCTCCAACCCCCCCCGCAGGTGGGGTCTCATGAGGGCAGAGTAGAGGGGGAAAATTACCTCTCTTGACCTTGCTGGTTATGCTTCTTTTGCTGGCTCATGTCCAGCCTCTCACCCACCAGCACCCCCAAGTCCTTCTGGGCAGGGCTGCTCTCGGTCTGTTCGTGCCCAGCCTGTGCTGATACCGGGGGTTGCTCTGACCCAGGTGCAGCACCAGCACTTGGTCTTGTTAAACCTCATGATGTTCCCATGGGCCCACTCCTTGAGCTTGTCTGGGTCCCTCTGGATGGCAGCCTGTCCCTCGGGCATGTCAAACACCTCTCTCCTTGGTGTCATCTGCAAACCTGCTGAGGGTACACTCAATCCCACTATCTGTGTCATTGATGAAGATATCAAACAGTGCTGATCCTCTCACAGACTCCAGAGGGACCTCACCCATCACTGATCTCCATCTGGACGTTGAGCCATTGACCAGTCAAATTATTTGTGCACTGAAATAAGCAAACTAAGACGAGAGCAAGGTGGTGGAATACCAAAACATGGAAATTGTTAAGATAAAAACTGCTGTTGGTTTGAACCCCAAGCTCGGTAAATTTTTAACCAATACTGTAGAAGGTATTTCCTTGCTGTATCAGAAGGCTAAACTTGACAGCCCAGGAAATACTTTCCAGCATGGATTACTGTCATATTTTTTATAACAATTAAAATGCACTGACACCAAAGACTGTTTCATAAAGTGAAGTTATTCTGCTGAAAAAGCACTGTCAGTGATGAACCACAACAAGATGGTCTTTCACTATTCATTTAGTTTCTTAACTGAAAGGTAAAAATCACTGTAAAGCCACTAGAGATTATTTGGGCCCCTTCCATTTACATCAGTCAATGATGTTCAGACATTACTGTGCCATGGTTTCACAAAAATTCTCCTTCTAAGGACTAAACTGTGGCTAAACCAGCAGGTGTTTGCTAGTTTTCTGCCCTAGACATTCTTTCCTTCTGCTTCCCTTGTAAAAGTTCTGGTGTTCACATGACACAATTCCAGGATGATTCAAAATGACAAACTGTCAGAAAAAACTAACCCTACAAAACCCAAAGTTGGTCGTTTTCTGGTGGCAAGGATGGGGCAGGATTAAAAAATGGTGGGGCAAGGCTAGTTGTTTAGGAGCCACTCTTAGCCATTTAATTGGCTCTCTGAATTGTGTTACTATATCCCAGCGATAGGTTTCATTAGTCAGCTTGGCTTAATCACGGTCACATAATTTTGGATCAAACACAACTGCTAATTTTCCTCTTAGATATTTGCCCAGATATCTTAAGAGAACTGGAAAAATAATATAATATCTAATTTCATTATATAAATATTCATATTTAAACAAAGATAAGTTAAATTGAGATTTGGGAGAAACTCGTCTCATCAGTTCATGTAAAAAGGCATACGGGGCTGTAATTCAGACATGTATTTTATGTGGCTTCAGGAAGTCATTAGCTGTATAGATTTAATATTAATTAACTTCACCAATACATACAGTTCTTTGAAAATCTTACTGTCCTTTTTCTTCACAATTTTATTATTTTACTGTTACTGTTATTAAAAATCATAGTCTGGAGTTCGGATAAAATTTGTACCTGATCTTGTGAAGGGCTCAATTGTCAAAACCTAAATTTAATTTTTGTATTCTGGGAATGCTCAGCACCCCAAAGGACATGTTCAGCTACTATTAGAATAAAATTTTAGAGCTTAATCCTGTTAATTAAACTTGAGCAATACCTCCAGTGTTTTTACCTAACTACTGCTTTTCCTTACAAATTTTCTGTCAGCATATTTTACTGTGACCTTGCACAGTGTTACTCATTTCCACAAATCCTCATCAACATACACAAAAGGGATTGTTCTCATGGTTGCACACTGAGAGTTTACTCATCACACAGAGCTTAGTGGCTGTAGGGGGTGGAGTAGCCCATTTGAGACTGCTTCATTAGGAGGGTGAAAGACAACCTTAAAGAAACAAAATTAGGGCAGCACTCCTGAGTCAACAGTTGCTATTATTGCTGTTCCACCATAGGAGTCCTTAACAAGCAACAGCAATTTCCTAATGAAGAGACCATAAAAAGTAAACAGGAAAATAATTAGGAATAAAAAGATGCTCTGTTCATAATGTTTTGTGTTTAAAGACTTAGTACAAAACATCTAAAGGGAATTTATATAAAAATCTCCATTGACAAGGAAGTACCACCAATTCAGCTCTAATATGCTGAATAAGGAAAGAATTCATTACGGTAATAGAAATGCTCTTTTTTTTGTTTCAAGAAGTCAGTATGTATAAGGACCAGAATGGACAGTTTGTTCTATGTAGGCAGAACTGGTTGATTATTTGATGCATTTTCATCAACCTATGGCTGCATCTTGGCAGAATCTTGACCTGGAGGTATTTGGTCCTGTGCCCACAGATGGGAACCTCAGCCAAGAGCCTGCACCAGGGCTCTGAGCACACAGTCCCTCCTCAATGAGCAGAATTACCACTATCCTGTGAGGAGCAGCTGAGGACTTTGGGTTTGTCCAGATTAGAGGAAAGGAGGCTGAGGGGTGACTTCTCTGGTGTCTGCAGCTTTCTGAGGATGGGAAAGGGAGAGGGTGATGTGGATCTCTCCTCCCTGGATTAAGTGACAGGACCAGTGAGAATGGTTCAAACTGCACCAGGGAAGATTCAGACTGGGTCATATATAAGCCAAATATAAGCTTTGCTGACTAGGAGTTTACACACAGAAGCAGGGCTTCAGTCGTACCAGCTGCTGACCAGTTACTGTTGTGGGAAAAACGCATTGTGCATCTAATTATGTAATATGTATATCCCTTCTTTCTAAAAAAAAAAAAAAAACCGAAAAAACAGGTATAAACTCTTAAGTAGTGTAATAGGGAAATAAGGCATAAACTCAAATCTCGGACTGAAATAGCTCTCTGAGGACATTGGACTGTTCTGCAAAAATCGGTTTATTCAGTTGTGCTAATTAAAGGGAGAAAGTGTTCTGAAGCCATAGGATTTTTACCATAGGCTCTCCATTTCAGCTTTTAAAACAATTCCTTGGAATTTATTCTTGAACAAGCAGAATCAAAGCTGTTATTGGCTTAAGTATTATCTAAAGAAAACATGCTTAGTATATTTTACATTTGATCTTCCAGGAGTGCAGTACCATCCCTCTGCATTAGTGTGCCCTAGTATAACCCAAGATTACACATAGATAATGTGCAGCATGCTTTCAATATCTGAAAAATTAAAAACAGCAGCAACTCTGGATTTGGTAAATTCTAGAATTCTGTATAATATAAAATTGTAAGTACCATATAAGCAAATACAGTTGACACGAAACTAGTCATAATATAGTAGCTATCCATGAAGATTCATAGAATCAATAGCTCATGCCAGTTTACAGAACAGTGATCAAGTCAGGTGAGCAATCAGAACTACCAGATTAACAATTCAGAATTTTTAAAGTCATTCTAATTAGATTTCTTCTCCTTTTCCCTTCATCTTTTCTCTCTCTTTCTCCTCTTGTAATCATATATTTACCTTCTCCATGCCTTTCCTATATTCTAAAATATTTTTATTTCTTCTCTAATGTCTTTTTTAAAGAACAATGTAGCGCTTTGCTTTGTGACACTCTGGAGAACTCCTTGTCATGTCTTTATTTCTAACACAGTGGTACTTCTCAAGAGAGGGAAGGAGGAGGTGAAGGAAGAAGACAGGGCTGAAGTTTGTTGGGTTTGTTTGCAGTTTTACACACTTATGCCTACTCCTTTCTGTCTTTTCTTCCCTTCCTTCTCCCCAGCCTCCCTCCCTCCCCCATCAATACTTAAAAAATCATTCCCATTCATGTTGTGTGAGCGCACACGCTGGGAGAAATTACAGGGGCTCTGCTCCAGATCGCCTTGACAACTTCAAGGCATCCCTGTGCGTGGGGACTGGTGGCACGGCAAAGTTTCCCAGGCCCCCTGGGGAAGGGGAGGGAGACGAAGAGAGGAGGCAGAGGTGCTGGAGCCAGTAGCGTGTGGAGAAGGGAGCAGCGAGCGGGATGAAAGGGGCACATACATCTCCCGCGGGACACTGGGGGTTTTGCTGGCTGACTGTGAAAAGACACACTGAGGATACAATGCTTTGTGACACATGAAAGCTTTGGGGACCTTTCCAGAGTCCCATCCAGTTCTAAGAATCTTGTCAACATCTTAAAATGCAAAGAAAACAACCCCTTTCATTTTCTCGTGTTTTAAAAACAGATTTAAAGTATTATTTTAGGCAATTGTTGTTGTTGGTATGCTTGAAATTTTTGCAGTTCTCTGAGTTCTCATTAACTGCAGTGGGAGGAGAGACTGCCCAGAAGGTCCCCAGTGAGGGCTCTCAGAGGTGAGCGCTTGCTTCCTCCTCATACAGCTTTTGTTCATACTCAGGCCTGTCATCCCTCTGCTTCGAATGCTTTCTGCTGTACGTGCCATGAGCAGTTACAGCTCAAGAAGAGAGGAATTGCTGTTCCCTATGTTCAAGCTGAGAAATAATTTATATGATAGTGAGAGCAGGAATGAGACTGAGTGACCTAAAATAAGGAGCCATGTAGTCCCAGCCAGAGTGCACACCAGGAAACCAGGCTGGAAAGCAGCTGACAAAGACAAGAGCATGACTCTTGCCCCCTCACATACCACTTTCACATGGTTCACCACTCAATCCCAGAATCAGTCCAATAAAAAAACAGGATCACAAGATCTAATTCTTCAAAACAGCAATCTTTATTGGTAAGGTATGCCCTACTCTGACTCCTAGTGATTTTTGGAGTGTAGGAGACTCAACCTACTCTAAAGGGTGAAGCCCAAAAAAACCCATCAGGCTTGGTTAAAGCACAGGCAGATGTGCCTGGAAATCCTCTAAGACTGACAGGGCTTAGCCTCTGGTCTTGAATCTGTTACCTGTAAGGGGCAGAATACTGGGAACTGACTGATTCCAAATCTCTGCATTTCCAAACATTCCTAATAAACTGCATAGATTAACTTTTTGTGCTCAAATTGTCAAACAAGTTTAAAAATGGTCTTATCCAAAATGAAAAAATAGATAGACCATTGTTGCTACTTTAAAAAGAAAAAGTAAGAACAGAAAAAAACCCCAATTAATATATATAAAAATTAAGTTGACTGGACTAATATATAAACATTCATTTTTCACTTTCCAAGTTATATTTTATTTTAAGTTTCATACTAATACTTTAAAAATAAAATTTGTAATAATTGCTGTCTGAGATAAAGGCTGTGCTATTCAACAGCAGATCTGAAATTCTCCAAAAATTATTAAATTTATTTCTTGCATTGGCTAACCATATTTGCATTATTTTATATTTACATTACTTGAAGACTCTAAAAAAATAACCAGTCTTCCATCCACAAATAAGAGGGCTACAGGACTTCCCGTTTGTAAAGTTAAGAAAGCTGTTTGTTACTTGCTGGTGTTTATCATTTTCCTCACAGCATTTCAGAACATAAACATAAACTTGCCATGAACATTATAATCCAGTTTTGCAGATGGAAAATCTGAGTAGAGAAATGAAGGATCAAATGCTTCAAATGTTGGATTTCCATGTTCAGTTTCTTGCTGTACCAATAACACTTTGTCCTTCTGCTACAATGGCACACATAAACCAAGCAATTCAGTGTGTGAATGTAGTGATGCAATTCCTTTTGTGGGTACAAATCTTACTGGCTCTAATGATTTTTGCCAAAAGGGCAGAAAATGAAGAAAGCTGAACTGAAAAGGTAAGTATGAAGCATGTGATTGGTGTTATACTTTGAAGATTTGATTAGAGCCTGGGACACATCCTTGATCTCAGCTACATCAGGGACTAGATTACTTTCCCTGTAGCTCCAACAGAATGTATCTCCTGTAGAAGATCAACAGAAGTATGATATATCTACAGTGATTTAAAAAACATTTAGTTTTGCCAGGCAATAATTCAAATTTTATATTTCCATGTTACTTATATTCCTGCAGTCCACTTGCCTTATTTTAAATGCTTTCTCCTCTGAGACAGACAGCCAGAGCAGAAGGTGATCAACTTTTTTTATATTTTATATGTTCAAAGGCATCATGTATATAAATGTGTAGGCAGTCCATGGAAGTATGAGTTAGGCAATTCCATATAGGAGGAGATAATAAAGCTAAAAGATTCTTTCCTACCACCTTTTTTCATTCAGCACTCTGAAAACTTGATTGTGACAAGAAGCCTGAGCACTGGTTTGAGACAGATGGCACAGCCCTCCAGATGGAGTATGGGCAAATATTGAGAAGGAGCAGTGGGACATTTTAAGGAGATGAACTAGCAAGACTTAGCTGCATCTGCTATAAAGAGAAAGAGCATTTTCATTTCTGACAGTCCTCATGAGACCTTTCTTCTCAGAGACTCAGAACTCTTTCCCTGGCAGAGCTGTACCTTCATTTAAAAAACACATTGCAGCTATTCATCAGTGCAATCTGACAAAAAGACACTACAGAAGATGCCATAGGGGGCGCCCTGATATTCACAGTAGATCCAAACAGAGCCAAGAATTAGGATTAATGTTGCAAGTTCTGCGGAGTTTATGAAAGACTCTAAAGGTTTCTTCATAAAATGGTAAGGATTTTCTGAAACAGGTTGGCAGCATTTAATCTGTTTTGAAGTCCCATGGCTTGGGACAGAGGTAAACTGAGGTCACCCACTGGGGATTAAAGAAAACTGTTCATACATGTCAGTTGTAGCAAACATTATCAACATCGCTCAAGAGTACTCTATTTTCCATCTTACAATTCCAGATTATATGCAGCACATTTTTCAGACTATGATAACTACACTAATCAGAAACCATGAATTGTCTCACTGGAATATATAGGGAGTGCCACACTGCATCAGACCAATAATCTTTGCTTTTAATGAAGTGTCAAGAAAGCACGGAAAGCTGTAACTCTTGTAATAGAAAAGTATGTAACTAGGGGTGGAGTGGGAAGATAGTGGCAGTATGAGCTTCAAAAGAGGGACATGTTTCCTTGGGTAGCTTTAAGTGTTCTGGTCATCAAAACTCTTCCCACAGAACTATTTTCATCATGCTTAATTCATACCCTTTATTCACAACTGTATCAGGTGAATGTTGTTGTGCTTAAATTTACTAGGAATTGCTGCCCTGGATAGTAAAGCCTCAGGGAAGATGGGAGTCCGAGCAGTAGTCTACTACATGAGCACTACAATCATTGCTGTACTGATTGGCATAATCATTGTGGTCATCATCCACCCTGGGAAAGGTACGAAGGAAAACATGCACAGAGAAGGCAAAATTGTGCAAGTGACAGCAGCAGATGCCTTTCTTGATTTAATCAGGTATGGCTATGATATTGCACATTTCTGTACCAATAGCTATGGTAGTAATATTTAGACTCACAGAGAACAAAAGTAAAGAATTTTAGACAGTGACTGCATAAAGTTGCCAAATTTCTTTCAATTATGTGGTATCAATATATCTAACTCTTGCAATGCTACAAAAGGATACATGGATTTATTTCCAAATCAAGCTGTTGCAGGGGAAGAAACTGCTTTTAATACTGAAAGAAAGATTAATTCTTTCTTTCTTTCTTTCATGCACAAAAGAAAGACCTCTGTTCTGCTATCTGCATGAGTCTTTTTTCCTCCTTCCAAAGCACAGACCTTACTACCAAATTCCTCCACTTTTCTTCCAACTTCGCTTGAACCCCTGATTTAGTTATTCATTTTAATTTTGATTTGTAGCCACCAATCTGGGTACATCTACTCAATTTATTCAATTATAGGAATGGGAAATAACTCCCAGGAACAGGCAAGTAAAGTGCTTGAAATAGAAGGGGCACACATACAACTTTGTTTTCTCCTTGCTCAGAGACTCTGAAATACCTCTTTTATAGAGCTAATATGTCACAGATGTATTCCAGGGAGTAGGGCAGCTGAGGTTTTGAATTCAGGAGCTTTTCCACAGATAAAACCACCAAAATCTTTTGTTCCACTACCCCATTTGGAGAATCCAGAGACACGGAGAAAGGCCTCCAAGGATCATGCTGCCAGGAAGGGCAACTACAGAAACCTCCATGAAGAGATTTGAGCTCAGATTCCTCAAAATTTATTCAGCTAGGCTGCTTCTAAATCCCTCAGAAATGCACAAATAAAGGAAAACAAAGAAACAAATCCCCATCTGCAACAAACGTACACATACACGTGTATGTATCATTATTATTATTATTACAGAATACTCAAACTTTAGAAAGATTTGGGGTTTAGCCACAACAAGACTAAATCAAGTGATAAATATCATGAAGTACTAGGCTACAAGATGCAAAAATAGTTTGAGAACTCAAAATACATTAAGTATTACTAAATTATTTATTAATCTGTATTCATAAAGCATAATAAGTACAAAATTAAAAGTGAGCCCTGTCCCATAGAGCTTTGTACGTTTAGTAGTTTAGCTAACGTACTGCTCCATAACCAGACCTGCTATACAATACTGAATACAGAGATTCCAATTGCCAGGAACTATCCAATCCTACATTTCATCCTGGTAAAGCTAACCAGGCCAGTGCTGCATGCAACGGTCTACTCACTGCATATGTAATCACATATTTGTCTTAGGATTCCTTCAAAAATTAGCTGGTCAATTCTTTTATTAGCTGTGCCCTTACTAAAGGAATTACTAGCATATTATTACTTCTCATGTTATTTTCTCTCTTTCACAGAAATATGTTCCCTCCA
This sequence comes from Eulacestoma nigropectus, assembly GCA_013397775.1. NCBI lineage: Eukaryota > Metazoa > Chordata > Aves > Passeriformes > Eulacestoma > Eulacestoma nigropectus. The sequence continues at coordinate 90,537 of VZTE01006659.1, forward strand.
AATCTGGTGGAAGCTTGCTTTAAACAGGTAAAAATATTTTTTTTTTTATTTCCAAATAAAACATGAAGAAGTAAGAAATTAAATGTAACCACATTTACCTTAGGAATATCAATCACATCCTTGTACTTACAGCAGAAACATAACTTACATATGCTGCCAGCTGTCACAAAAACTCCTGAACTAAACCAACCAAATCTATGCTTTGTTTTCAATCATATTTTGACAACAATATGTGCTATGAGAAGTGAGGAAAATCCACACGGCTTGGGAAATCAAAAAATTATTTTTTTCAAAATGTCAAATTCATAAGACAGCATAAGACAGCAAGGTTCATTAAAGTGACCTCAGGATTTGCTTTTCTAAAACAGTGTTATGTTAAACTGGGAGATACTGAGATATTCACCATCTGTGCAAAGACTGGAAGACTCTCAAGAACATCGTGTGACAAATATGCAGAGGTTCAAAACAGAAGAAGAAATTTTGTGGGCATTAACAAAAAAATGCAAATTAAGAACTTCTGTCACCTGTGGTAGAAACCCATAGGAGTGCTTTTTTTTACATTGCTTCTCAAAGTCCTCTGTTGTTAGCTTGGTCTGAACCTTAGCTGTCCTATGGAGAAAATAATAACAACTAATGACATTCTTTTTTTTAAAAGGAAGACATTATAGATTCAGCGAAACCTAGAATGTGTGTTTCCATAATCTAATTGCTTCATATTGACCTCACAGACAATCTTGAACTGATATTTACCAGTTACTGCTGTAGCAATAAAAAAAGCTGAAATGTGGAGGTCAAGAAGAGCATCAAGTATAAACTTTTCAAAGTCCAGCTGAGTTACATCTTGCAGAAGAATTGAAAAGAAATTATAACATTATCTTTAGTTATATAAACAGAAACTAATAAAAAGGAGTGACTTTCTGCACTAAAGATTTCTAGATTAAAGATTAAAAAGCAAACTCGACCCAGGTTCAAGACTAACAAAAGCCATGCCTCTGGCTTCAGCAAGGATGTTGATGAACTCAGTACAGTGATGCAGAAGAGCAGTATAGAAATGAAAAAGTCTGTATCTAAACTAGAAATAAATTCAAAGAATTTAATGTAATAAAGTACAAGAATGATACGATCTTTATCTCAAAATAATGAAATAATTAGGGCATAAAGTTACAGATGTAGCAGCAAGTATTTTTCATAAATCTCTCAAATTTGGAAGTTATTATCTAGAGGTCTTGAAAGCAAAGGGTCTTCCAGATTCGGTTTCAAAAAGATTTGAGAAATTATTTAAGCAGATAAAAAGCCGTTAGTTTGGTCTCAGTTATAGTGAAGGATATAAATGCCGTAAAGTAAAAAGTAAAGACTCCATAATAAACAAAAATGAAAAATACATAAAACAAACAAATTAGAAAAACTACAAAGGTTTCTGAAACATAGTTTATACAGAGCTAAATAAGAAAAAAAATACAAAAAGAAATGGAAATCACTATTACTGAATTTAAACTGGAAATTAGTAATGTTTTTAACCCTACATTACTTAAGTTGAATTCCTGAAAGCATCTTCATTTAGGAGGTACAGGAATACTTCAGCAGTTTTCCAATACAGTTTAAAAAATTCTTTTGATAAAGTATTTCTCTGCAACAGGAAGCTTGGCTCAGTGACTAGTAGTTATAAGCCCATGTCCTTAATTAAAGATGTCCCGTAGATTCTGTTAACATTAAGTATATTGTATTTCTCATGTGTTTTTGTGCTTGAGGGGGTTTCTAGAAAACAATTCAAAAAACCAGGATATATTTAGTGAAAGTTTTTACTGCCTTTCAGCAGCAATTAAAAGTACAAGGACTAGTGAAGTACCAGGATTTTAAATTTGACATACTATTACTTTTTGAACTTGGTACCAAACCCTAGACTTTTATGCAAAAGTTAATTTGTTGTAGTAGATTCGTTAAACTAAGATCTTAGCTTACAAGTAAGTATGTGTAATATTCATAGGTATCCAGATGATTTTGTACATCCAACCCCATGACTTTATTTTCAAAAAGGAAGTTCCATCCATTCTTTCGTATTTTTCCCAGAAGATTTATGAACAAGAATGATCCATCTGGCACAAATCTGCTTTGGTAATACTATGATGGCCCAAACACAAAACACACTGCTATCCATAGCTGTCGACACTCAACAGTGTAATACTGACCCACAGCTTTACACACCTGAAAATAATCACTGGAATATGCACTGCACATTTAAATCACATCTTTGAAGAGATCAGATGTGCACATTCTGTCTTACAGCATCCTTAGGCAGGTTTCTTTCCTAGTTTGTACTGTAAACCACTGGAAGGTGTGAAAAGAAATGGAACTGTGTGAGGAGCATAACCAGAGTGGGAGGGCTTTTAGGTGGAGTTTGGAAAGCTTTTGTAGGATTGCTGTTGGGAGATGAAGAATCCTGAAGGGAAACTGGAACCTCAGGACCTATCCAGGAAATATCTTCCTAAATCTTCTACCATTCCTCTTTCAGTTGTTTGGTCCTTTAGATTCCCTTTCCTGTTTCTTTCCAACGAGACTGTGAGGCAAAGCTGCCTCCCCTTTCTTTACTTCTCCTCACCTTCCTTCTTTGCACATTTTCCTTCCAGGTAGATTTTTTTCCTCTTTACACTTGACTGACATGAATTTTCAAGTATGATGGAGAATGGTTTGTTTCCCTCAGGACCCTGGGATGCATTTTGTCATGTCCCATAGACCTCAGTTCAGTTTCATCAGGTGATTCCAAACCTTTACTTACAGCAGGAGGGACTCTGCTCCGCCAAATTCCACCTGGAGATTCAGGGACTTGAGAGATGGAAAGCCTGACTGCCAGACAATGAGATCTGAGATAAAGAAGTCATTGAATACCTCAGCCTTCTCAGGCTGGTTCTTAAGCCCCAGATTATTAATCTAAATAACATCTTTTCTGATGCTGGTTATTTCCATATGACATTTGGTCATATTTCCATATGACCTTCGCTATGCACAGATCAAATAAGGTTTTCGTGATTTTTATGAGTAACAAGAGAATCTGAATAGATTGACTGCAGCTAGATATTCCACACTTACCTAAAATTAGATTACTTTGTTCAAAATTTTCTCTATGCCCCTGCATTCACCCCCAGTTTAGGGATATCTAAAGAAATCTTTGGGTTTATCTTTCAGCTCTGGCCACTATCTCTTCATTTTTCTTTGCTAAATTAAAAAATGCTGTCTAGCCTGGCCCTAAGCAGTAGTGAGCAGTCTGCTTATTAAACAGATACTGCTTCTTAGCTGCTTGTTCTTTGTGCTGTGCCCAGCGGTTCTATCAGAAGGCAGAAGAAACACGAGAAAATTTGTGAGATCAAGAGAAACAGAATCGATCTAAAAATTTGGGGAGGATCATTCTGGTGTGAATAGGTAGAATTTGATGCCAGCTGAAGCTTAAAGAACTGCATCTGATAACTGCATTTCTTCTGAGATATTTTTAAGTACGTATTCTTTCCTGAACTTGTCATTATCAAGGGAATTGAAAGTGTTAATCATACATCCAGAAATGAATACTACCAATACATGGTGTCTATTCCTCATGATGATTTGGTCTAGTTACTATATATTGTTACTTGTGTCATCAGCTCTTATGCAGAAAATTTATAATGTTTTCACACGTATCCATATGGAAAACAAAGAAAAAAACAATTAAGAAGGTGGAATTTCATTTCTTTAAAAGAAATGTCTACATTTCTTTTAAATTTTTAGGGTTGCATTTAAGCAAACTTGTTGCTTTTAAAATCAGTATTCTCTAAATCCAGCATATAGACTTAGCAAAGACAGTACTAATTACACTATCTCAGAGTAAATTATGACAGTGAATTATGAATTTTCAGAATGGTTACATTTACAATTACCTTTTCTGCAAGTTAAATGACCAGGATGTGCTGCTGCCGGGTTATAATGTTGCTTCCTTAAAAGTCCTTCAATAATCCAAGTCAAATGACTGTGGGTATCTTGTATCACTAATAAAAACAAAATAATAATCAAAGTGTAAACAACTGATTCATTGCATTATTCAATACAACAACTATATTGTCTATTTTGTAGTGTGCTAAGTTAATTACAATTAATTTTCCAGTTGTTCATTAGCACCATATCTTGTAAAAAAAGTCCAGAAATGCATTATTTTTGTATTTTACTTGCAAATATGATATTTCATAGAAAGCTGTTCAAATTAATGCATTCAAATAACACCTATCTTGCTCCTCAGTTGTTCTCTATATATGAACGTAAGGAAAAATTATGAGTATTTTGCATCTAAAATCTTACCGGGCAAAAGTACCTCTTCCTGGAGACATAATGCACCAAATATCCTCAGAAATGACAGGACTTCAGTGATGTTGCTTAGCCCATCACATATAATCAATGAATGGACCTCTGGTCTCTCTTCTGAGACCCTTAAGCCTACAATGAGCAGTTTTATTTTGTCTAATTTCTTCTATATCTGAAAGTTGCGAAGGAACAAGAATCAGCCAAATCACAATGTGATATTAAACTGTCAGTTTGAACTGCATTAAAAGCTGACAACTCTGATTGCCACTGAGACAGAGATCTGCTGAAAATCGGAATGTCATAAAAACTCAAAAAATTACCTCTTCCCACCAGTTACTCTGCAGACCAGTAATAATCAACCCTGCTATTAACTCATCTATTTCAAAACACTTTCTACTATCTTGAAGGTGGTCCTTCATTCAGTCACTTCCTGTAAGCAGTTGGCTTTTTCACCATTTCACACCCGGAAAACATGTTTTGTGGTGATGTTTTGCCTTTAAGGCCATTTGAAAAAGCAATACTAAGAATAAAGCTCAACCTACACCCTACACTGTTTTCCTCAGTAGATACATCCCTTGTGTTTCCTGTATCAGGTTTTCCTTGATTTCTTTCACTTCACCAGAAAACTTCTCATGACTTTTGATAGACAACTTCAGGCATAAGGCAGATCTGCAGAAGTCATATCCACAGCGATCTTCTGGGGCTCAGTCAGCTATAATGCAGGAAACAGCAGCTCAAGTAAATATTCCAGAGCAAATAAAGTTGCTCTGCTTCCCATTGCTTAGATTATAATTTTGAATCTCACTCTAAATAAGATGTTTCTCCATTGCTCTGGAAGGGATTCCAGAAAGACTGTTCTCCCTAGTAATATTACTGAATACTTAAGCCTGATGAATAAGGTGAGCGATCAGGTAAGACCTACATCTCTGTGGCCCAGTCTAGTAGGCAAAGTGGAAAAGGAATTTGCTGAGTGAGATCCTAAAATCCATATTACACCCATAAAAAGACTTAACTAATAAAGAACTAAAAGCATGTTCCTGCTGCATCAAAATTCCAGAATGAGCACAAAATGAAGGCATATTCTTGTTACCACCTCAAAGTCTTTCTAACACAGTTTTTTGAAGGCAAGAATCTTTGTGTGATTGTGCTTTTTCCCATACAAGTGCCAATGACTTCTCAGTCCCCCATCACAATTTTGTAGCGCCATGGGCAACTCTGACCTAATTTGGCATGAGGGGGGCAAATCTCAGACAAATAAAGACCATGCTGCCACTGAAAAGCCACTGAAAAGTGGTTTATGACTTAGCTCATGGCCTGTTTGAACAGGCAGGCAGCATACATCCAACTCTGTTGAACTGCTGTATCACATGCTTTTGACCCAGTAAGTAGGAATGAGAGTAGGACCTGAGGGTAGTGGAGGAGAGTCAGAACCAAGTAAGTTGTGATGTGCTAGGGAAAGTGGGAAGTGAATAGAAAATTTCATAAGAAATCAGGCTTTAATGGTAGACCTCATTGTTCCAGAACTCATTAAGCAGCTTGCTTTTCTGCTTCCATCTAATCTGTGTGCCTGCAAGTGCAGCATACTTAAATCCTTCAGACATCTGCATTAAGGAATTTGCACCTGAGGTTTTTTTCCTACTGAAAAACAGCAATAAAAACATAAGTGTAACACAATTACCATACCTCCACACAGGGAAAAGGAAAAGGAAAAGGAAAAGGAAAAGGAAAAGGAAAAGGAAAAGGAAAAGGAAAAGGAAAAGGAAAAGGAAAAGGAAAAGGAAAAGGAGTGTTTGATGCAAAGTGTTAGGCAGTATTTTAACATTCTTGACAAGACAGAATAAAAAACACTTTAATGAGCACTTTAATATTACATTTCCATTTACACTCTAATACCACTCTGTTACTTAAAGAGACAACCCCACCCCTCTTTCCGTGGTTGTGTAGTTCCAGTCTCTGTGTTTTCCCTCTCTGACGTTCATCAGTCAGTGCGAGCTGATTCACCTTCACAGGCTTTACCCAAAAAATTGCAACTCTTTCTGCTTGGTAAGATTTCTGCCACTTTAAAAAGTAGAATTATCTCACTAAAAGATCGAACAAGAATTATCACAGGTTGGATGTGAGCTGGTGAGGCAGTGGAACTGGGCTTTTCCATGTCAGCCAACTGCTCATGGAGCTCTCAGCTGACTTCTGCACAGCCCAAATCATAAAAGATTTTAACAAATTTTATTCAAGACTCAAGAGTATCTGACCTTCATGTAGATTTCTTCTGCTATGTATTATTCAGAAACTTTCCATAAATGTCCTGTAGCAGGTTTTATTTTACATTCTGAAAGACTTAGAGCCTTAAGAGGGATACCTCAAATATATGGACGGAATGCATAAAACTGTTCAGGTACAGAAAGTAACATTAGATCAGGCTAGTGTTAAAAAATGATGATACTCAGATTTACTATCTTGGTCATAATCATTTCATTTCACTCAAGTACTTCTGAAGTGTTCAACAGTCTCCAGATATCAGTAATGATACTAAAACTTTTGGACTTAGTTCTCTTTTCTTGGTAGCTCCAGAAGAATAAAAATCCAAAGTTGCTGAATGACCTTGACACCAGTATTCTGCTGCTTTAATGGATTAATTAGCATCCTCAGATACATAAGAAACATTATACTAGTGACATTTAGTATGCTTTGTGTTCAACAGAATTTAGCCAGGACCGAGCTGCAGGGCTTTTTGAGCCCAAATAAAAATACTCAGGTTGTAAATATCTCTTTGGAAAAACATTAGGGAATGAAAGACTGGTTTTCAAAGCAGACATTTAGGACCATATTGATATTTAGAAATCGATTTGTCTGTTCCATAATGGAACCATTTAAAGTATAATCCTTTCCTTAATTAAGAAGTGTGCTGACTTGTACTGCAGGCTAAACTAATGACTTTGCCATAACAAAGGAACAAAGAGGTATGCTATATTTAAGTTAGCTTCAGTCTAATTTCTTTTTAATACAAAAAAATGAAGAAATAAAGAAACTCTAGAGCACAAGAAAATATTTTCATTAGCCAAAAAAGACTATAAAAGGTTGGAATTTTGTTGCTGGGAAAAATAGCAATTTATATAAAATGCAAACTAAGAATCAATGGTTTTGTTACAAAATACAGGAGCATGACAAATCTGCATCTTTGACTTAAGCCTATTTATGAGAAAATGATTTCTAGAAGCTAAATCTGAACATTTAGCTTTTGAAGTTAATATGAATTTTTGTTGCCTCCAGAAAAGCCGAGTTTTCCTTATAGTACATTTTACCTAGGAATATTAAGCAAAAAATCCAAATGTCCTACAATAGTAAATAACTATTTAATTTGTGATTTTAACCTTTGTTCACTCTGATCCACCGAATTTCTATCTTTCTTTTATTTTTGTTTTAACAGTTCAAAACCAATTATGAAAAGAGAAAGTTTAAAGTAGCTGTTCCATCCAATGACACATCCACTGTGACTTCCATAATCAGCAATGTGTCAGAAGCAATGGACACTCTCACCCGAATGAAAGAGGAAATAGTTCCTGTTCCAGGTTCTGTGAACGGAGTTAATGCCCTTGGCTTGGTGGTGTTCTCAATCAGCTTTGGCCTGGTGATTGGGAGCATGAGGGAGCAAGGTCAGGCATTGAAAGACTTCTTTGATAGCCTTAATGAGGCTATCATGAGATTGGTAGCTCTAATCATGTGGTAAGTGCATCTTCGATAAATTCCTTTTTAAGTTACTAACGATATTTTTTCATCACAGTCTGGCACTTGGCAGCAAGAGTTTGTTTGGCAGAAAGTCAGACAATAAGATTGTATCTACCTTGCAGCTTTTTTCATGAGTGAACTCGAGAGCTGTAACTCTCTGTGACAATAATTTGCCCAAATATACCAACTCTTTCAGTGGGTTTCGCTTTTGACACAAGAAAAATCAGGGTCTATGGCAGAAGTTTCTACCCTTTTACAGAGCCATTCTATGTCTTCGTGAAGATAGCAATCACAGCAGTAAGCTATTGAAGTTTCCTTATATCCTAATCTGAATTCATTAAAGGGAACCGACAGACCTCTCCCATAATCTTATTTCTACACAGCAAGACCCTGTTATCATAATTTTCCAACACAACTGGTTCCTGTAGTTGTGGGGTGTATATGTGTGTCCTTGAATTGTAGCTGCACTGCTCACACATACACATAATTTTCCTGCTTTCTTTATTTCGTTCATTACTTAAATAAAATACCTTTTCCCTCAAGGTATGAAATCTTTTCAAAATGCCTTTCATTATTCTCCAGGTAGAAGGTTAACTATGAAAAGAAATGATGTCTTGTTGCCTTCTTTACTACAGAAAAAAACCCAAATCAACTTCAAGAGTCTATCCAGGACCACACACGTATACTGCCATTCTGGATATGAAACCAAATATAAGTATATTTGCTCCAATAACTAAAATATTTTCTCCTTCACAAGCACGTTTAAGATGATAAAGCAGAGGATTCAGATAGATTTCCACATGCACTTGATGGCATAAAGGGGAGCTGAGATACAGTGGATGCGTTCCGTTCTGTGGTATCTTACTGTGAGAACACAAGTGAACATTTATAGTAAAAAGGCTGTACCTAAAGTAGTGCTGCAGCAGAATTACGTCCAAGTTTTATGCTCAGCACCAGCTCTTTTTTCACCTCTAGCTGTGCTTCCTGATAGGGAAAACCAGTTCATCCCACCTGTGCTGCTGTCCCACAGTGCAGCCAATATTTGTCATACAGATTTCTTCATGCTGATGAATATATTTATTCAGTGCCCCACTGGATGAAATGTAACACAGCCAGAAGTGTTGCCTTGAAAATACAATAGATCTTCCCAACAATATTAGAGTGAATATAAAAAAAAACCTTTACTTGAAACCTTTCGGTTACACAATATGGCGAAAATCACATGTGGTATAGTAGTTGTACAATTTTTATAAGGTTAGTCGATTAGTATACTTATCATACACCGTCCAATTAAAAGGTTAGTTGGTCAGGTAATAACTCCTGGGATCCTGCCCCACTGAAAGAAGTCCAGAGGTTTCTTTTGCCCCACTTTTATTATGTCTGGTCCAGATTCTGGTTGGAAAACAGAACATCCTTGTAGTTGGTTCTCTTCTTGGAATAAGACTAAACGATATTTAGGAATGCTTTTATAGGGTTAGCTTCTTCTTCCGATATGTAGGGAAGAAAGATAGGGAAAAATACTAGAAGCTACAACCATGCTTTAGCATGGTATACAAATATATGAAAAATACAAAAACCTAAAAATCTTGGGCACCAGAAGCCGCTTGAAATCTTCAGAAGTTATCAGACTTTTATGCAGATTCCTTCCCCAATAACATGGGAGAGAGCACTGGAATAGAACTGTGTGCTTGGCATAGTCTACACGTGTGTTGGTTGAGCCTTTATTCACACAGGCAGAATTATAACAGAATTGGCTAAAACAGCTTTTAAATTACACTTGAATTCCAAGGAGAATTCATTTCCCTACCTGTCCAAAATGCATGCTATACATCTTGAAATCCTTACCAGATGCTGAATCCTTTGAATCCCGCCAGAAACATTCACTGCTGAGGTTTAATCCAGGTTGAGCTGTTCACAGCTGAAAAGTTCTTGAACTGCTCCTGAATAGGAGCATCGTAACAGTGAAATTCTGCATTTATGCGTATAAACACAAACAGTATGGATGGGGGACCGAATCTCTACTCTGTTTTGTAATGCTATTTTGATTTCTTATTTGCAGGTATGCTCCACTTGGAATTCTCTTCTTGATTGCTGGAAAAATCGTTGAGATGGAAGATATGGGTGTGATCGGTGGTCAGCTTGCCATGTACACTGTAACAGTTATCATCGGTTTGCTAATTCATGCTGTCATTGTCCTACCTCTTCTCTACTTCGTAATCACTCGTAAGAACCCATGGGTATTTATTGGAGGCTTAATCCAAGCATTAGTCACAGCTTTGGGAACATCTTCCAGGTATAACACAGTATTTTAAAGCCGTATTATTTTTGTAGTATTACTGGTTTAAGAAACAATTTTGCCTGATATTTGGTGAACTCTGTATTCACTTGGGCACTGTATTTCAGTTCTGCTGCTCTCTGATACTGACTTGAACTCTGTTTTCTGTAAGAAACCCTGAACAGAGATGAAATTAATCTGTTTGGTAATGCAGACTGTATGGCCAGGACCCTTGTGACTTTGATTAGTCTTGGTGTTTGCTATTTTTATTAGTTTGTAATGGCTTGATAATGAAGGATAGAGCTGGAAAAGGATATGCATGGCAAAAAGGAGCAGGAAACAGAAAAGTCCAGAGGAGATTCCTATTGGCAGCTGATAGCCATTTAGGGATATAGAACCTGCAGCTGAAATGTCACTTTTGCTCTTTGCAGGTGGTCATAGATATGTCTTGTGAATTAAAAAAACTGTTTGCATATGTGACAGAAGGAAACATTATTACAATAAAGTGTACATTTCTATACCATTTGACCTTTCGTAAAACAGCTTCCATTTTAATAGATTTTAAAAATGTCTCCAAAACATGGGGGTTTCAGTCAGAAATTCTGTAATGCTAAATTTGTGTCTTTGGTGTCGGAGGTTATTTTGAAGTAAAACCTAGGCTGATGCAAGACAGCATACTGTACAGCAAGACAATTTAAAAACCATTTAAAATTCAACTGTACTATGTCAGCAAAGATATTTTTCTAACACGATCTTCCACATCCCCTCTTTATATTTTTTCAGTGTTTCATCAATATTGATAGAGTTTTCAAAGACTAGAAAGTCTGTTAAGTAGTTATCAATGAAGGTTTCACTGGAATCAATTGACCTGAATTGCTGTGTCTTGAAAAACCTCCTTACTTTGGTGAGATCAGATGTAGAGATACGGGCCTGGCTTGAGCAGAGTTAACTTTCTCCATAGCAGCTCATGTGGTGATACATTTTAGATTTGTGGCCAAAACAACAACAGCACCAGGACCTTCTCTGTCTCTCACTCTGCCCCCACAGTGAGTTGAGGAGTTCACAGTGGGGGGAGGGCACACGGCCAGGCAGATGAACCAAACTAAGTAAAGAGATATTCCATGCCACTTACAGCATGCTCAGCAATGAGAGCGGAAAGAGGATTTTAGGAAGGCTGGCCACCTGTTACTTGAGAACTTGCTGGCCACGGGTCTATCCATGGGAGGTGGTGACTGGTGCCTGTGCATCACTTGTATTGTTTTGTTTTGTTTTGCTCTTCTTCCAAACTTCTCCCTCACTTACTAAACATTTTTATTCTCAGTCCTTCCATTTTCTTGCTTTTACTGTTCCTTTCGGTTTTGCCTGTCCCATCAAGGTGTAGAGGCAAGCAAGTGTGGTGGAGGCTGTGTGGTGCTTAGGTGCCTATTGGTGGTAACCCATAGGTGGAAAAATAATGCAACCATTGATCAAAGTGTCCTTTCCAGGGGAGCCCACAAAAAAATAAGAGAAAACATGCTTTTTACTGGAGGTTTGAATAGCCCATTCTGTATACCTTCAAGGAAACAAGGTTTAGGGATGATTCAATCACAGCTCCATGACTTAAAAGTGAGAAGGGGGAATTTTAAATAGATTCCTGTGCCTGGCAAAAGAACCTTGTGACATAACACTGAATTTAGACACTTTCAGACTAGGGATTACATAGAGAATGGCAGTAATTAACAGCTGGAAAAAGTTTCCAAAAGCTTTAGGAGAACCTTAGCTATTAGAAATGCTTAAATTCAGCATTTGCATTTAAAAAAAAATATTCCGTTAGATCATATAAAAACTAAGAACAGTCTCTCTTGTCATTAAAATGTGTGACACTCTTTCCCTCTTTGCAGAATTTTTATCATATATTATCCTCTTTCTTTTTGTTTCAGTTCTGCAACACTACCTGTTACATTTAAGTGTCTAGAAGAAATAAACGGAGTGGACAAACGAGTTACAAGATTTGTACTCCCAGTTGGTGCTACAATTAATATGGATGGAACTGCTTTATATGAGGCTTTGGCTGCAATTTTCATTGCACAGGTCAACAACTTTGAACTCAACTTCGGGCAGATTATCACAATCAGGTATGGAAATCACAGTTACCTACATTTAATAAAAGCTCCTTTGTGATGACCCCTTGCTAGTTTATGTGGGATTAAACAAAAGCATCTAGAGCTAAAAACAAGAACTGCTACAGTATCGGATTATCTAATTTACATCTTCTGCACACAAAAGGACCCCTAGCATGTATTCTCCTTTAAATAAACTTCTAACAAAACTGTAACACGACACATCCATTACTGCACATAATAAAGACAACAAGAACAGGTTGTAATTCATTTCAAATTTTTCTTTCTTAAGAACTCATGCAGCTATTGGGACCTACAGACCTAGAATGAGTACCAGGTAGTTTATAATGCATGTACAAAGCTGAAGCATAAAATCATCACAATGTTATTGCTAGAAGAGGTAGTGTTTTCCCAGTTTCAGGATACAAACAGGGCTAGCTGTGCAAGAAGCAGTAATACATTTTTATTACATCAGCTGATAGAAGCAGTGAAAGACAGGTTATGTTTTCAAGCACCCAAGCCTTCTTGTTTGAAATAGAACAGCAAACAACCCACTAGTTAGCATTCAATGATAACTGATCTGCTTTAATTTCATTATGTTTATCAGAATTTAAGGAAAAAGGATGATAGGTACATGTCCAGAAGAAAGGAATGTCAGCAAGGGGACAGGTGGGCACTGTGGAACAAAGACACATATCTATCACTCAGGAACATTGAAAGTTCATATATAGTTCTCTCCATAAAACCCACCAGTTTATTTCAATAGTCATTAACATAAGGCAAAACTCTGCCTTCACCCTCCAAGGCATTTGTTTCACATTCATTAGTACTAGAGCTGCTCCTTGGAAAACCACCTGAGAAAACAAATTCTTCCTAAACCAGGTGTGAACAAGCATATTTCTACAAAGTCACTAGACTGTATGACTCAGGGTTTCTGGCAGCTTTCTATTTTCTGATGGCAGAACGCCAACTGCTGGAGGACAGAGACTTCACCTGGCGTGAAGTTATAGTGAGATGGACAGAGAGCAAAAGTTCTTGTGTTAGATCTGCCAGGACAGAACTACCTCCTCAGCTTTTCTTTTAACGTGTTTGAGCTTGTGGAGTGAGTTTTTTTCAATGGGTGGGGACATGTAACTTTAATGTTTTTGTCTGGCCCTTGGCATCTAGTAGGGAATTTACCACCTAACAAAATCATGTTTCAAGATTTCTGGATAAAGGTTTAGTGAAACACTTTGGATCAAGAGTCATACTCCCCTGCAGCTATAGGGTGTTCAGATAAGGGACTAGGCTCATCTTTTTACTTACTACTGAGCAAATACCTTCTTGCTTTATATCTCGTTTTAAAGTTTGACACATGATAAGGAGAGGTTTTTTTACAGTTTAATTATAGAAATCAGTTAATTGCTCTTGCCATCTCTTTGCACAGCATCACTGCTACAGCTGCCAGTATTGGGGCTGCAGGCATTCCTCAAGCTGGACTGGTCACCATGGTCATTGTGCTCACATCAGTAGGTTTGCCTACAGACGATATCACTCTTATCATTGCAGTGGACTGGTTCTTGTAAGTATTTTTATGGAGTTGCTAAAGGCTTAGACCAAATTTAGTAGTGAAATAGCCAGAGGCGTTCTGGCTATACTACAGTGTTTTGCTGTGGAGGGCGGTTGGATACAAATGTTAAAAAGAATCCCTGTTTCTTGCTATTAAGGTATTTTCTTAGAGCAGATGGTGAGGGGTGTTCATGTTGCTTAATTATGGTTCCTTTTGGGTGCAAAAAGTTTACTTAGAAACCTGTATTGTTAGGATATTAAGAAAACTTTCAGATACACTGCAATTAAATAAGCAAAGAATTGCTTTAGTCTTTTCTTTTTTGTAGGATGGCAATGAAAGCTTTTCAGTCAACCAGGCTCAGAACTGGATCAGATCCAACTAATTCATTGCAGCCTTGCTGACTGTCTAACATAGGAAAGGCTCATCTGTCTACCCCATGAACACAGAAATGAAAAATAATTGTATTACTGCCACCACAAAGTATTGCCCCTCAGTTTTTCCATTCACCTATCTGTAGAAGATGACAGACACCTTTACATGTATATGTATGTATTCCCCCAGGTTCTGGAAATAAACCAAAGCAAGACTCCCTCCAACCTCTTATTTTATTTAACACTTATTACTTAGTTTTTCCAGGGCTTTTACCCTTCGATCTTCCCAAGTTTTCCCTGAAAGAAGTTGCATGTGTTGTTATCAGAACATAATGTCTTCAAGTTATTGTCTAACAACCTGATGAACCTACTGATGCTGCCAGTCACTCCTTGCCAAGCTGCCTCCTGCATCTGCTGGGCAGAGCCTCTGAGAGGGATGAATTTTTGTTGTTTAATTTGAATCATTCCTGCGCAATTCCACCCTAAATTACACATCATATGTTGCGGTCACGAGACAAACAAACCTAACAAGGTATATTCCTGCTGGCTTACATGCTCAGAGGATACAAACCCAAACTCTTGATACCCAAGAATACCAAAATGCCTCTGAGAGGCCATATGATCCCTTTGCCATCCTCATCACATGACTGTTTCTTGCTGTGAAGTTGCTAAGAGTATTAACATATTTTGTGACTCCACATTCCACTACATTTGTTAATTTCTGTAGAAGAAATCATTAACAGTTCAGATAGGTGAATTCACACAAAACAGGTGACTCATGTAGTAGCTGTTAAGGGCCATTTTAGCAGCTAGTCTGCATGTTTCCTTGGGCAAGGGATGAAATTAACTCACTGCTTTCTCCTTAGGGATCGTCTCCGTACCACTACCAACGTCTTGGGAGACTCCATTGGAGCAGGAATTGTTGAACATTTATCACGGCACGAGCTGAAGAACAGGGATGCTGAAATGGGTAATTCCGTGATAGAGGAGAATGAGATGAAGAAACCGTACCAACTGATCTCGCAAGAAAATGAGAATGAGAAACCAATAGATAGTGAAACCAAGATGTAGGCCAGAGAAAGCGTGAGTTCAACACTACAAGTGTGGGAAAACACACACTTTTTCTGGCAATTTGTATCTTGAGTTCACCAACTTCATCTACTCCTTGATTTCTCCCTTTAAGCTCGCACTGGAAAGAATTAATGAAAATACATTCCAAACTAGCAGTGATCATGGTATATGTTGGCTTCCCACTTAAAAAAAATTAACAGGCAACAACACTGGTCCTGCTAGACATATGCTAACTGGGGATAAAAAAAGAGATTGTGTATATGTTACTCAGTCCTGTGAATCTTTTTTTTTCTTTTTTTTTTTATGAACTGGAAAGTAAAAACAAATAACAGAGCCTGAAAATGGTTTTATTTTTTTAAATACCTGTTCCAAAATTCCTAACATCTATAAACACACAATCAACACTTCTAACTTGATAACTGCATCCAGCTAAGTAAATTAACAGGACTTTTGCTGTTTTATCTGATTTTCTTTCTCTAGTGTTATATTATTGTTCAAATACTAGCAAGACAATAAAAAGCAGGAGATTAATTGAGGGGATAAAAAGGGGGAAGATATATAAATAAAGAAAAGAAAATACCCCCAAATCAGCACTTTTACCAGCTGAGATGAAATATTTCTGAGAAAGTTATTTTATCTAGACAGTTTTTCGAATTAGTTTCAGCTGATCTTTATAAAAACTTAGCCTAGTTGGCTCCCACTGACTCTCAGACATTTACATATGCATGTATGTATTTCCAATTTGGATTTGCTCCCTTAATTTCAACATCTCAAACCAGTTAAACAATCTCTGTGTCTAAGTGTTTGTAGGAGCAAGGCCCTGGTCTGGGACAGAAAATGTGTCTTCATCTGTCTGGATAAAAGAATTTGCACACTCTGGATGCACTAATGAGCTACTTAATAAGCAATTATAAGAAGGCAATGCCAGCCTTCTGCAGAAGGTGCAAAGGGTGAGATGTTCGGATCCTAAATGGGCTGGATTCTGAATCTGAATTGCTGAGACTAGAAGAGGTTTTCTGATTGGAAACCTCCCAAATTCTTGATCCACTAATAAATTATAGCGGTATTAGCTGGACTTACATTTTTCCATCTGGAGAAGGCTCCCTGCCTTAACGTGAAGTTCTGAATTCCTAGAGAGTTTATCAGTAGCACCTGAAAAAGAAGAGAAAAGCCTTTAGAAAATAAAACTAATGGGTGCTTTTATACTTTCTTTTAGGAAAATATATGCAAATTGAAAAATAATAAATACTATAATATACGTTGAAGTTTTGATTAGAAAGGATTTTGAAATATTGTAGGTGACTTTCAGGGAATAGATAAGGAA
Organism: Eulacestoma nigropectus; assembly: GCA_013397775.1. NCBI lineage: Eukaryota > Metazoa > Chordata > Aves > Passeriformes > Eulacestoma > Eulacestoma nigropectus. Next base: position 107,269 of record VZTE01006659.1, read on the forward strand.
AGAATGAAAAAAGGGAAACAATGCACTTGTAATACAGTGGCTTTTTTGTTCATTTCAAGATTATTCCCTGAAGAAGCCCTTTTCTAGAAATACAAATTATGTACTGTTTCCTTTTTGCCTTGTATTATTCGAGAGGTTAAAATGGAAAGTTTCATAACGCAGACTCAGTTGGGAGAAAGAAAAAGTATTAATGGACAGGTACAATAATGTTTGATGATCTGTTTTATTAAAATACCCAGTTTTCTTCTTTCTCCCTCCCCTTGCCAAAATAATTCTGATGAGAGAAATTGAAGGATCCCTTTGCATTGTCCCAGCCACCGTTCAAAAAACATTCAATATGTTGCATCTGTCACTTAAAGTCCATAAATATGGTATACAAGTAACTATAGTGAAAATGTCAGCGTGCTGGTCGAAGACAAATCTTTTCCCAGGCAAGATTGATTTTTTGGGACTGAAAATTCCTGTCCATCTTCTCCAGCTGAGTAATCCAGACAATATGAGCAAGAACTCTCAAGTGAATGAGGAGAGCAGGGTTTAATATAGGTTATTGAGCAGTCAAACCAAGAAAGCTCTAAATGAATCTCTAAATGAATGACTGAAAGAAAATATGGGTTGTTTTTTTCTTGGTTTTGTTTTTGTTCGGTTGTTTTGTTTTTTTTTTTTTTTTTTTGCTAACAGAATGCAAATCTAGGATGCAGACAGGCATTTTCTGATAAATAATTAGAGATATTTTTATATAGATACTGTATTCAGAATGTGTGTATAAACATTAACTCTAGAATTTATGGCATAACATTTCAAATTTTTGTTAAGATTTTGTTTGGAAATACATTGCAAAGACAATGTAAAAGGCTGTCTTTCTATGACATCAACTGAGAAAAACGAATTGTGTCACAAAGAATGTGATCTTTTTTATACTAACTTTGTTTCTTATGGAAATGAGGTATTATAGAAAGATTCCCTTCCCCATTCCTCACTGGTTCTGCATTGGTATGCACCCAGAGTGGATTGAGAAACATTACTTTGTAGATGTATTTTCAATAAAAATAGTTTTTCATTACTGCTCTTACTGTGATTTAGAATTTCTTTCAAAGGTTCTGTAATAGAAACTTCGCACAAACTCAAACGTGAGAAACTCAGAGTATGGGATTTCAGGATTTACAGGCCATTTTGTACAGCAGAGCTTTGATATTACAGGGCTTCCTCACTACAAATACTTGCTTAGTTTCATGAACAAAAGTAAAGAAGTAAAGGATGGGAGGAAGGAGCATTAAGAATTAAAGGAGCCAGTGTTTATCCCACCAAAGTTCATTCAAATTCAACTATATAAACGCATATTAATATCTGCAAAATCTGAAAAAAGAAAATATTTACATTTTCAGTGATTCAGCTACTGCAAAGTTGCCAGTTCATTTTGGGTGCATAATTAGATGGTCCAAACCCCCATTACGGCTTTGTAACATTACAACCTTCTTAGACAACCACTGTCTTGCTCGCGAAAGCGGTTTGGTTCATTCGGCAAAAACTTCAGCTGCAGTTATCGTCTAATGGAAGTGAGTATCTCATCAGAAGTACTGGAAAGGTATAAAAGTTAAAAGTTGAATCACTTGCAACTGGGAAGTTGCGTTGTTTGGAGCAAATGGAGACAGCAGGGAGATGCCTTGCCTTCCTGAACATATACCAGGAAAACACCAAACAATGACCTCTGTTAATTTGTCTGTGGTGTTCTAAGTGTAAACAAATTTTGTAAAAAAATCAGAAGAAAAAAAGTTCAGAGTAGACATGGTGTTATAGAGCACATGAGCATAACTTTTCACAATTTTTTTTTCTAGTTATCTGGGTGTTCATTCCCCCAGTCATTCCCCCAATTTACCTTACTTAAACATAAGTATCTTTGTGTCTTAAAGGTAAGTATCATGATGGGAAGAGTTAAAGAAAGAGGACTAGTGTATCATAGAATCATTTAGGTTGGAAAATACCTCCAAGATCAACAAGTCCAACCTTTGACTGATCAACACCTTGTAAAGTAGATCACAGCACTGAGTGCCACGTCCATCCTTTTCCTGGACACCTCCAGGGATGATGACTCCAACATCTCCCTGGGCAGCCTGTTCCAATACCTGACAACTCTTTCTGTGAAGAAATTCTTCCCGATGTCCAACCTGAACCTCCCTTGGCTTAGCTTAAGGCCATTTCCTCTCATCCTATCACTTGTCACCTGGGAGGAGAGACCAACCACTGACTGGCTTATAGCCTCCTTTCAGGGAGTTGTAGAGAGTGATAACGTCCTCCCCTGAGCCTCCTCTTCTCCAAATAAACATCCCCAGCTGCCTCAGATGTTCTTTACATGACTTGCTCTCTAGACCCTTCCCCAGCTCCATTGTCCTTCTCTGGACATGCTCCAGCATCTCACTTTGGAGGTATTAGTGGCACAGTGGCCTTGCTTACTCTTCTGTGCCCTCATGCAGAAGTGAGATCCCTGGTATTCCATAATTTTTGAGCAGAATTTTCATTTAGAAGTCCAGGAACAAAACAGCCTTGCCATTCTTAGGCAAGAATTTGTGTCTCTCTAACAGTGTGTGGTCAGTATAAAGCAAAGTGATTAGGCATGTGGAAAATCAATTAATGGCACAGGAGAGTATTTCTTCTGAAGGACTGAATTCGCACAAGTGACATTTGTGTTCCAATGCAGGCACAACTGACAAGAAATTTAAGGCTTTTTTTTTTCAACTAACCCTTGCTTGTTTTAATAAAGTTCCAACAGAAAAGGTGCAGAAGAGTGTATCTTGCTTCTCATGTGCTCAACAGTGTCGTACTTGTGATTACAGTGTGTGATCAACTTGGTTCTGTTGTGACCAGCCATTTCCCAGAACAAGACAAAAATTTTGAGATCAACTGATAGATTGCTACCTGTCTGTATTTCCCTCTTTCTCAAGGGATCAGCTTATCCTGGAAGCATGGAGTAAGAAGGAAAAAGGTTTTTACACCTTCAAGCAAAACTGAAAACTCAGGCTTGCAACATCAATGCGGCAGCAAGATTTCTTCTGATAACAGAGAGCAGTGCTCAGATGACATAATCCTTCATGATGAACCCTTTCCTTTGCCCTTTCCCCCACCCAGCACCTCAGATGTCTCTGAGATACACAGAGGTATCTAAAATTCCAAAATTATAAGACAGGAGCACCCGCATCTCTAACCAAAGTTTTCTTTAACATGCCTCATTACACAGCTAGGGCTGCACAAATAATTGATTTTTCACTTCAGTGAGAGAACTGAAAAACTGAGGAGAATAATTCTTCCAGGGCATCATCGAAACAATTTTTTGTTGCTCCAAAAAAAAAAAAAAAGCTATCTCACTTTTAGATTGCTTTTAGTCTATTTTAAATTAAAACAAACTCAGCTGTAAAATGAACTGAACTTGGAAATAAAACACTGAATCATTTTGCTAGGAAAATGTCAAAACGAAATATTTCAACTTTTCTATAATATCTTCTCACTTTAAAGCCAATTGTATTTATAGAAGTTGGCACAGCTTCACAAGTACTTTCCTCAAAAACTGCGTTTTTCAGCAGTATATTTTTATATTCCTGCTTTTTCTTTGTTCTTTACAACTTCCTTTCTCCAGACATTGCACATTTTTCTGGTTTTCCTGATTAGGTGGACTTTTTTCTTCATTGTACTATTGGCTTTTAAAGAGTTTTTTAAAACTCTTGATACTTCATAAAAATGCTAAAAAGTCAACTCTCTTCTGATATTTGTCCACTATTGTTGCTATTACTCTGGCTCCTAAACTTGTGTTCATTTTCTGCATCATTTTTTCTTTAAAACCTTAATCAGTTTCCCATTTTCAGCAGTACCATATTTCTCTGTCCATCTGTCCCACTTGCTCTCATGGCTTTACTCCTAATTTTTACAGCTTCACTTCCAAGAACTCCCCTACAGCAAGTCTTCATAGACCCAGATTCAGGTCTCAGGAGTATTCTCAGTGTTCAACATGACTCAGCTTTTCTGAGTTTTGGTTCCTGATCAATAAGATATGGGCAACAGATTGCCCTGGCACCAGGTTTTCCAGAGAAATTAAGATTGTGGAGAGCCTGTACAATGTGGCTGACGCAGACGCCTGGGCCATGTCTTGGGCACCATCCAGACCCTGAGGATTTGTGTAGTACCCTTGTAATTTTATCTCCTGTGCTCTAAACACTTGGGTGAATTTAAGAATTTATTTTACCCTCTCTTCAAAACAGAAATTAGATTAATTTGTTCTTCATAATTATACCTAAAAACAGGCCGAATCATGTAGTATTCACTGGCTCCTTCCACTGGCAAAAATCCCATGAACAGCAAAGAGAGAAGGATAAAACAATGATCTGACACGGATTTCAAGCACTACGTTGCAAATATATTCAGAGTAACATTAGTGCTGATGGCAGACAGCGACTCTCGTTCTTTCTGAGCAGGTGCCACACAAACCTCCCTTCACAGATCTTCCAGTTCACCTTGCTCGTGACCCACAGTCCCTCTCCTATTCCAGTCCTGCTCCTCTCCCAGGCAGCAGCCCCTGGCCATGCCAAATTGCCTGGTGGTTTTGTGATAGGCACAAATGGGAACTGCGATGAGACCACCCAACTTGCTTTCATTTACAGGCTCAGCCAGGATGTAAGCCCGAGTCTCCAGAAGAAAAAGCCGACAGTACTAACCCACTGTGCCACTTAGCCTGCACAGCGCAAAAGAGCTATTCAGCTGCTGCCAGCGCTTCATCTTCGGATGTACTGTGGCTCTGTAACAATCAGCCTCCTATAAACTGCAGTTTCCCAGCAATGACAGCCAAATTTTTTTTTTGTCTCGCTGGATTATGCTGCCATCGTGTGGCAAATGTTTTTTAAAAGGCACATTTTGCATCCAATTAAAAAAATTAAGCTAAATGTTCTGATGAACAGTTGAACACAGCACTTAATGTCTTGAGCACAGCATTTAACATTTGTTCAGATGCAGAATGTTGTTACTGTTACTATTATTACTATTATTATTACTATTATTATGGTTATTCACATAAAGAACATACTTACTCGTCTTCTGTTTGACACAGCCTTGAAGAGGTTTAGTGTAACACTGCCATTCTTATACTGATTCTTTGGTGTTTGTGTTCACTGTCTCTGTTTTCTCTGAGCATCTCTCAGGCAAGATGAAGATGTCTTGGCCAAAATGTGTGCTGAAATTCCCAAAACATTCCTTGATGTGTATGGGCTATTCTGCTAGCACTAATTGTAGACGTAGCAGAGTTTCACACAGTACTAATCTGTCTTCCAGTCTCAGCTGTTTCTCTTTGAAGGGTTTTCTCTTGGTAATATGATGTGCCCCAAGGTTTTATGAAAATGCTAGATTTGCACACTTGGAATCTATACCTGCCAAATCGTGTCCCTGTTGAAACATACAGACTGTACCTTGATACAACTAATGTCAAAATGGTGAGCAGCAGCTGAGGGACCTGGGGGTGTTTAGCCTGGAGAAAAGGAGGCTCAGGGAAGACCTTATCACTCTCCACAATTGAAAGGAGCTTGTAGAAGTGTGGGGGTTGGTCTCTTCTCCCAGGTAACAAGGGACAGAACGAGATGAAATAACCTCAAGTTGCACTAGGAGAGGTTTAAATCGGATATTAGGGAAAATTTGTTCATGGAAAGGGTTGTCATGCATTAGAATAGGCTGCCAGGGAAGTGGTAGAGTCGCCATTTCCAGAGTTTTTTTAGAGCTGCGTAGATGTGGCACTTGGGGACATGATTTAGTGACGGACTTGGCAGTGCTGGGTTAAGGGTTGGCCTCTATGACCTTAGAAGTCTTTTCCAACCTAAACAGTTCTGTGATTCTATGAAGCAAATGTTGTGTGGCATCTGGCCAGGACCTAAGCTGCTCTTTTACAAACCAGCAGTGCTGCCAATACTTGTAGTACTAAATATTGTATTGCAAACCCCTAAAGACAGATTTGGGAGAATTTTGCTTACACTGTCTTTAAATCCTTTCCAACCCTTAGCACTGTCTAAAAACATCACATGACAAAATGGATCAGAAAGCAAAGAGAAAGAGTTCAAAATTACTATTTTTAAGTCAGAGTCAAAAGGACTCAAGTCATGATTTTGAAAATTAGATATCTGTAATGCTGAATCCTGCTAAAATTACATCCCTCAAAAGTTAGTCCAGAAAATATTGACCTTCCTGGCAATTACTATCTTTGTCAAACAACAACAGGTCTTTCACAGTTCAGCAGTAATCAAATCACCATGCAAATCCACCACTATCAAAAACTGCACCGTCTGCTGAAAATACAATGAAGAGTTTTAAAATTGTAAATATAATTCCAGGAGCATGGGCCAGACTTTGTTTACTGCCAACACAAAGCAGCTCTTCTATTTCAGAGCCATCACCAATGAACTGCAGTCAAACTTTGCTTGTTCTCTCTTTCCTTTCAATTCACTGGTTCCACAGTATACTTTAGTCTGGCGAGTAAAGCATTCTCCAAATATAAGGTCAGCTGTGAACACAAGAGAGAGAGAATTGAAAGGGTAAAAGGGTGCAGGGTAGATACTGGGAACAGAGCAGCAATTCTGACTGCCTGCCATGGTAAGATAGTGACACAAATCCACTCAGGACGTGAGCAAATATAGAAGGATATTGCTAAGGAGCTGGCATGATTCCAGCAAAGACAAAACCTGCCTCAGTGAAAATCTGCCTCATGGACCTGCTGTGCTTCTTTAAGGACACTAGGAAGGAAATCAGTTGCACTAGTAGATGCAATGTATCTGAATTTTCAGGAAGCCACAGATAATGTACTACACCAAAGGTTAATAGAGAAAATAAATTGCCGTGGACTGAAGGATAGGTCCTTCATGGATTTAAAGCTTGTTGTAAGATGAGAAACAAGTGGTAGGATTTAACTAACACTTCTCGGTAAGAAGTGTTTAAAAAGAGTCCATACACTAAATGATTTGGGGACTAATTTTATTGAACAGCTTTATCAATTCCATGGACAAGAAATTTTACAGTGCAATCTCTGTAAGTGATCAAATAACATGTTTGCTCTTTAAAGTGCATGTTACTTGACAATGGCATCAAAATCCAGACGGAGCCCACTAATCTGAGTGGGTGACAGGTTGCCAGGTGATCTTCCCTTAAGACAAATACGAAGTAGTGCACCTACAGGGAAAAGCATTCTAAATAGCAACTACATGATGCTGAACTCAAAACTGGCAGTTATGAGCCAAAGAAAGGCTCTTAGAGTTGCTGCTGTTTCCTGGAATCGCTGGATCAATCCACTGGCCAAAAAAAGGCAGCAAGATGCTGGGAGACACCAGCCAAGGTAGTCAGAACAAGGAGAAAAGAGGACGTAATTTTGCTCCTATGTAAGGTCCTTGGTGCAGCCACACCTCAAATCCCTTAGGATGTTTCAAGGATGTAGAGGAATTAAGAGAGATGCACAGAAATTAATACTAAGTAAAAAATTCACAAGAGGTGATGCAAAAATCTGGGAGATACAAAAAAGTCCTTAACTCCAGAAGCTGTATTGATGAAGAAAAACAAAAACAAGAAGGAAATGGATAGAGCAAATGTAGAACTGCTAATCACCATATCCAACTACATTAATCACAGGTAACTTGATGACACTGCTGGGCAAGTACTTTAAAACAGAGTTTAAACCGGTTAAGGAGTACAGCCTTACAAAGTGGGTAGTGAACTCTGGAACTACACTGTCACAGGACATGCAGAGACACAGTATCACAATGAGGCAACAGTATCAACAGCTTCAAAAAAGGGATTATATACATTCAGAAACAGGCCTAAAGGCAGATATCAAAGGAATATGGAAGGACAAATACTCCAACATCCTTAGTGTAACAACTCTGAAAGTTAGGGAAGCCACCCAGAGAAGTGGCATCTCACATGCTTTCACTAAACAGTATCTCCAGTGCTGGGCACTGAGAAATACTGGTTTTAACAGAACAGTGGTCTGATCTAGGAGGAGCTTTCTAATGTGTTTATTTTTTCCATCTGTCCCACAACAGCAAGCATTTAGGCAAAATAGCCTTGCTCATTCTGTTATCTGCCAATAAGTATTCTACAACACAGTAATTCCTTCTGTGACTTTCCACTTCACTGACATATTCCATCAAGTTATGCATCTTGAATAAAGTAGTCACTCTGGAGCTGCAAATTGATGACTCGTATGTTTCAGGAAAAAACATTTTCTACCTTCCCACTTGTGATGTTGTGTGTACTCATGTGTAAAATTCACATTTTCCTCCTTTGCAACATGTTTCAAAATTCCTTTGCTAAACCTTTTACAAAACTGACATAAATTCCCAGACACAGGCCTCTCCTCTAGGCTTGGAGCAGCAAGACCCACTCTCAAGAGCTCCTGGTAAGCACCATTACACAGTTTGGGTGATGTAAGAAACACTAGGTAAAATGCTGAATAAAATGTCACATCTTCTCATCTCTTGCTTTACTATTCCTTAATCAATTTCAGAAAACTCAGTGGAGCAGCCTGGTAGTGCAAATACAGAGCTGTAAACTAATGCTCTGCTGTTTTCCAGACAATAAATTTATGCAGACAAAGTTCAAAGTCTGAAGCAGGGAGACTTCAGCTCATCTACATGCACTTTCCCAAAATACTGCTTTCATTATTCTTATGTTTCCTCCACTGTATGAAATAGTCTCTTAAAGAACTTGGGAAATTATTGGGACTGTGGAAAAAAAACACCTCTCCAGAAGCCAGACTTTTTTCCAGATTAATTCCACTCATTTGGTTGGAGAAAGCAGCAAGAGATAAAGAAAAACAGCAACTTGATGAAGTAATTCATCGTCTGTTAATGAAAGTACTGTTAAAATCAATCACTGAAAAGCTCCGTTTAAAACATCTTTAATACAAATTATTTTTATTAAACGAAATTATTATTATAATTTTCTAACACAAACTATGATTTAAATGTTCTTGTTCAAATGTTTTATGGATTTTCATCTTTGGTTAGCAAATCTTCGAAAGCATTCTATTAAAAGCAGGTTACTTAGAAAACCTAGCATTAAGATACGTAGAAATGGCATACATAATGTGATGTTCCTATTGTAGCCAGTGTGCCAAGTGTATGGGAATGTGAGACTCCTGATTTCCTTCCCTGAACAGATGAGGGCTGTAAATAGTTATAATCCAGGCACAGAGACATCATTGATTGGCCTGATTAGCCAAGATTAAACATAGCTTCAGCTGGCATCACAGAATGAAGCACGCATTTTTAGCAGAGTACAAGGGACAGCAGCTCCGTTCATTTGATTTTTATCCCTTTTTATCTCTCTCCTCCTTTACTCAGTTTTCTCTCCTGACTTATTCTCTGGAGCTCAGATTGGCAGGTTTTGTACATTTATGTACATTGCCTGTTAAGCAAGAGAGCTCCTGGAAGTCCCTCTCAGAGACTGGGCAGTGGATATCTATCCTTATCTATCCATGAAGCAAGACTGAGGCAAGAAGCAGCTAGAACAAGAACTTGTAGCTTACACATGCTAGAAATTTCGCATTTTTAAGCTACACTAAACCAGTGAGGTTTGAAGTGCTTTCAGCAGTGTTTTCATCCAGAAGCTGCACCATATGGAGGAGTGCAGAGAAAGTTTGAACAATAGATGTGACACACAGTTCTGCAGATAAAGCAGTTCCAGAGACTGGGAGCTTGTTTCTGCATCCCTTCTTCAAGTGGATTCGTAGTCTTTGCAGTAACCCCCTACCAGGATGAAATTCATCCTAGTTCAGGCAGGGTGAATTCTTCGTTCTGCCTGACACCTAGTGGTCCTAAACAGAAATATTTTCAGCAATTCTGGACGGCTTTCTTCGAGTTTCCCATTTGGATAGTACACACTCAGCCTGTATCATGAGAAAAATTTACTGGCTTATGACCTTTTCTAGCATTTCCCGCTGAAAATTATTTAAATCAGCCTTTTAATCGGAATTCTGCTTACCTTTCAAGTGAAGCAAAAAACTTAAATAGAATTATAGAGGTGTCAATTGAATTTCAAGCGAATCACTTGCCATGAGTCTTTCCCATGTGCACAAGAATGTTGTGGAAGAAAAACAGGTCTGATACATGACCAGCATAATACTATGCTACACAACTGTTGTGTTTTTAAAAGTAGCAAGAGTACAGATTTTCCTGACTAATTGTGTTACCTTTGGACACGGCACTAAGTACAAGAGATGTGTGAAAATTCATCTTATAACTTATGAACCTTAATTTTCAATTTTCATTGTTCATATTTAAGAAATTAATATCTTTTTCAACTACAATTTTCAAAGCCAAACCTAAGTACTACCAATATGAAATACAGTATCAAAAAAGTCCAAACCCTGAAAGGATGGATAAAAGCAAAAAATAGCTGTGGAGTTTTTTCTAGTGGGTTAAATAAAAACTACTCTCTGTTCATCTTTGGCTATATCAGTTCAAAAACTGCAACAGCAAAAAAGCCTTTCAAGAAAGATGAGACTCCCTTGAGGGCAGAGAGGCCCTGCAGAGAGACGTGGTAAATAAGAGAGCTGGGCAATCATCAACCATGTCTATTTTAACAAGGGCAAGTCCTGGATTCTGCCCCTGGGGCACAGCAGTCCTGGATGTATGGACAGACCAGGGAAGGAGGTGCTGAAAAGCAGCACTGTGGAAGAGGACCTGGGGCTCTGGGTGGATGGCAAGTTGAACACGAGTCAGCAGTGCCCTGGCAGCCAGGAGGGCCAACCCTGTCCTGGGGGGCATCGGGCACAGCATCGCCAGCCGGGCAAGGGAGGGGATTGTCCCGCTCTGCTCTGCACTGGGGCGGCCTCACCTCGAGGGCTGGGGGCAGTTTTGGGTGCCACAGTGTAACAAGGACATGAAACTGTTAGAGAGTGTCCAAAGGAGGGGCATGAGGATGGTGAAGGGCCTTGAGGGAAAGCTGTATGAGGAGAGGCTGAGGTCATTTGGACTGTTCAGCCTAAAGGAGACTGAGGGGAGACCTCACTGCAGTTGCAACTTCCTCGTGAGGAGGAGAGGAGGGGCAGACACTGATCTCTTCTCTGTGTTAACAGTGACAGGACCTGAGGGAATGACCTGAAGCTCAGTCAGGGGAGGTTTAGGTTGGATATCAGGAAAAGGCTCCTCACCCAGAGGGTGGTTAGGCACTGGAACAGGCTCCCCAGGGCAGTGGTCACAGCACCAGCCTGACAGAGTTCTAGAAGAGTTTGGACAACACTCTCAGGCACATGGTGTGACTCTTGAGGTGTCCTGTGCGGGGCCAGGACTTGATGATCCTGATGGATCCCTTCTAACTCAGGATATCCTTTGATACTGCGATTCTATGAAGAGAAATTTTACTGGAGGAATGGAAAACCTCCCAGCTGAAGGGAAGGAGTAGAACTAGTTGGAGTGCTGCTAAAGAAGGCATTAAGAGGTCAAGATCTCCATTAAATATAAAGAAGATATGTCATTTATGTTCTCCTCTAATGAAGAAGAAAAATGGCAGTCCATGAAATGAAAGGCTGAAAATTCACACGTTGCCGTTAGTTACTCCAGATTATATAGAGGTGAAGATTTCAGCAAAGTCCAGGAGTTTCCATGTTTATAAAGACAATAAGAAGTTTCATACAACAGATAGAATTGCATAGAAACTTTTGAAAGAGGTAGAAATTAGTTTCCCTCAGGACACCCACTAGTCTCTTTATGCTGAGTAGGAGGAAAATCCCCCAGGAGCACATAAGATTAAATGCTGTGTTTAGAACTTTTGCACTTTCTCTGAAGCTTTAGCTTGTGGTTGTTGCCTGTATCAAATTATCAAATGAGATGGACTCTGGAGGTCTGAGCCAGGACGGCAGTCCTCACATCCCCAGTTACCACAGCAGCATGGGAAAGCAGAAGACTTTTATTATTATTACTGGAGGATGCAAAGGCAAGAAAACAAGAGCTCTCATACCACTGATAGCAAATCATACATCTCCTGTCATGAATTTACCAAGTTCCATTTTAAAAGCTATTAGGATTTGGCTTTTTACCTCCCTATTTTTATTGGGAAGCTGTTTATTAACCTATCCAGTGGTTAGGAATTTCCTTTTGATATCCTATTTTGTATAACTATCTGGTTTTGTTCTATATACTTTATAGCATGTATGTACCTCTTCTCATTCCCCATGTTGACTTACAGGATTCCCTTTCAGTCCTTCCCTTTTAGTTTTTCTGGACTAAGTAAATTTTTTATGTTGCTCTCCTGTATCTCTGCTCCCCTGGCTGTGCTAGTAGTCCTCTTCTGTGTTTGAGCCCTTACCCTTCTTGCATATAGGTGACCAAAACTGCTGATGGTATTTCAGATGAAGTTTGAGATGCACAAAAAAATATATTCTTCCTAATAGCTACCAAATACTTCACTGACACACCCTAAAATCTCATTCACTGCTTTACTACCATCTCATTTTCTCTACATGCAGTCATCCTTTGAACATCTTCAACTAATTATCTCCAAGTTTAAATCAGAAATCCTCATTATTTCTCCCTAAGAGCAATGACTTCACACTTTGCTCAAATGAATTTCGTTGCATTGCATCAGTACTTGAATTCTTTTTATATCAAAATCAGTAACAGAACTATTAAGACGGGTCTCAAATGGGATATTTTACTAGTACCTCCCTCCCCTGCAATGTCACTCCTCTTCTGAACAGTGTCTCAAACTCCTGAGCAGTTCAAACTGATTTTCTTCAATGCCGTTAATCATTTTCTTCAAGACCAAACGTTATGTTGGATAGCAAAAAAAAAGAAACCTAGTAAATTATTTTTGTCAAGAAAATTGCTTGTATTTAGAAAGAAATGATGGTCAAGTTTGGCTTGATCTGTACCTTGTGATTTCACACTGTGTTTGTCCTGTTTCATTTAGGCCCCACACCTCACTTCCTTCTCAAGTTTGCCAAGCTTTGCATTCTCCTAAGCTCAGGCTAGACTTGGTATCACAGCCATGGGGCTTCAGAGAGATCCATAGAGTCTAAATCCCTATGCAGAGACAGGATCAGGTACAATCAACATTATCTTTGGCAGATGTTTGCCCAACCTGTTTTCAAAACAACATGGCTATAAAAATCTTCAATTAACCCAGTTAGAAGTATTTCCTAGTGTTCATTCCAAGTCCTCTCTGCAACAAAAAACGCAGTTTCATCTTTTTCTTTTCCCACACAAAAGAGAAAATTATTGATTGACGTTTTATAATAGTCTTGCTACGTGGATAGACTGTGGTTCTTTCAGCGTCTTCTTCCTTGACGTTCAAACAAACCCCATTCTCTCAGCCCCTCTAAATAGCACGTTTTATAAATGTGCATTTTATTTCATATCTTTCTGGGATTTTCTCTAGTTTATTCAATGAAACTATTTAAAATTATAATCTATTTATTACATTTTACAATACAATATCCCTAAAATCAGGTTATTCCTGTTTCAAACATGAGTAAAATATGATAACTAGTACAGTGAGTATTTGTTGTACAACAAGTACACAGGGGCACATGTGCCTGTACAAACAAATATACACAAAATGAGCCTTAGTGTGAAGCAAATATTTCACTGGGTATTGGCCAAATAGATGCACCTGCTGTCCATTTGAAGTATTTCTTTTTTCCCTCTCCTCTACACATCAGAAGCCCTGATGCCACAGACTTGAAAACTTAAGTCTATTCAATCACTCTACAGAGTTCATTCCTACTGCTTTTGATTACTACTTCAAAAGAATTATTATTGACACACACAAATTTACATTTTGTAAATTAAATTAAATTAGCTGACTAAGACAGCTAATACACTTGTTACGTTTATGAAGAGCACAAAATATCTAACAGTTTCTACAGTATTCAAAACTATTCAAAGAATATTCAGGTAAGATTTTAGCCAATATATAACCTTCGACTTCCAGCCCTCCTTCAAGAACTGATCATGGGGTAAACCAGCAGTGACTGCCTGCTTAGTCACAAAGTACCCTGTTTTCCCTGGAAGAGAGAGATCCCTGTAAATTGCTATTGAACAGTCATGTAACATTGTCTGCCCACAAATTTATCGTAATTCCATGTAAAATAAGATAGATACTTTGATCCCATGATTCCATATGCAATAATCAAAAGAGATGTTCAGGAGATAGAACATAAAAAATGTTGACATAAAAAACCACTAGAATACAAACTCTTGGAGACTTGTCTTGGGAAACCTGAGCCTTGTCATGCTCCAAGATATCCCATCGTGTGCTGAAGGGACTCGTAAAGTTTTTCTCATGGACCCTTTCCCCAAGTAGAAGCCTTAGTAATAGACAAGCACTTTCTAGGTTGTTTTGGGGTTTTTTTCAGGATCAATTTATCTTTATCATTTTGACAGCAAATAAAATTTCATCTATCTCACACATTTTTCTGCAGCAATGATTTATCCTTGAGGTCTTCATTGTATTCTAATTCAGATACTAAACAATATGTTTTGGAGCTTTTCTTTCACTCCTTTCCATCACAGAGGTAATTAATCCCTTGCTGTCAGCTCCAGAAGCACAGTTGCATCAGTTTACAGGCTTGAATTCCAGTCTTGTTGTCTGAACAGCCTTGATGAAAGTGCCTGAATATCTGATGCAAGAGCACATTCCCCAGGTGGCAGCTGTACCTTATTAACCACTTGTTAACATTAATCTCTCTGTTTATCCCTCTCAGAGAATGCTGCAATCCCCACCCTGAGTCTCCTCTGCTGCTCAGCAACAGGAGGACTTTCAGTGACTTGCTCTCATCTCATTTTCTGCTGCCCTGTGTTTAAAAGAATGAAGCTAGAAAGGATGTTGTCCTGCAACAATCACAGGCTTCAGAATGAGGGCACATTCCAGCCCAAGGTAGCTTTTCAAGCTTCCCACTTTCTGATGCTCTGTGCTAGTCTGTGACAGGATGTCTCAAGGGGTTTTAGGAACCTCTGTTTGCTTGGCAACACAGAGGGAAAAACCTCTGTTTTCTGCAGCTTAAAAGGCTGCAGAAACTCTCTTTGTGCTTTGAGAATTCAGAATCAGTCCTATTCGAAAGTAACTTCTTGCAAAAAGCCAAGAGACCTTTCAGCTGCTTTTTTCTGCTTATTTTCTGAGTACAATCACTGAGTTTGGGATCAGTATGGGTCACACTCTGACCTTACCTGCTTACAAAACTACTCATTTCAGGTGTAATGAAAAGCTCAGGGTGGAATTTAATCAGATTTTCTTCCTCTTCCCCTTCCCTTCCTTCTCCTGTCTTGCCTCCGACAGTCATACTAAAGGAGCCAGGTCTAATCTATCCCTTACAGCACTGACCATAGGGACTGCTGTATAATTTCCTCTTGAAGACTTGTGCTCTGATTTCCCTGTGATAGTGCTATAAACACCTCTCTCTTCAGAAAGGAAAGTAAGAAATTAGACCTGAAATGTCCTTTGAGTGTACCTCCTCAGGGAAAGAGATTGTCTTGTCCCAGATAAAAATATTTAATTAGTAGAAGTCACTTGAGTTACGTCATTTTTTGTTACCTAAATACCACCTAGCATTAACACTTGCAGCCTGCCTTCTCTCTGAGTCCTCCACTAAGTACTTCCATATTTATTCTTGTTTATGCTTCACTTGGGCAGACGCCTGATCTCTTCCCTTCTAGAAAGCAAGCAGTTAAAATTTGATTTGAAATAACAGTTCCCAGAAGTTTCACTTACCTCAGTAATCACTGCTTAGGGAAAGGGGAAAAAAACCAAACCAAGTCGCTAAATCCCAATACTTTGCTGATAGTTCGTCTTCACCACTGACATTGTATTTACTGATATATTTTAATTCAAGCATGAAAAAATAGTCATCCAGAGGCTGACAAAGGAAATAATAGAGTAATTAAATGACACGTTGGAACAGGCTCACTAAACAAATATACCCACCATTTCACTGGCAGGAACATCTTCATTAAAACTGATTTTAGTGTCAGGCAGATGGAAAGGAAAAAAAGTGAAGGGGGCTGGGAAAGTGAGAAAGAGAATGTAGTAATATTTTGCAGGACATCTTCCAACAGAGGGAAAATGTAGGATGAAATCGTGTTTATTTTCTGATAGTCAATGCCAGCAGTGGACTATGTTGAATTCCCCTCACGTGATCAATGGCCCTTTCAGTTCACACCTGAGTGACTTTAAAAGGGAAATAAATCACCTTGATTTAGCAACAGAGAAACTCCCACAAAGTGCTGAGGAGACAATAGGATATTGTGCTCTCACCTGCACAGGATTAAAGGTGTTCCTGCAGGACCTACCTGTAAGCTTCCAAAGGCCATAGGAAGCAGTCAACTGCTCACCATAAGGCACTTACCTAAAGACATCAGCAAACTCACAAGAAATGTAGCCAGATACAGCCCCCATGCCAGACATGCCAGCATCCTTTCTTAAGCCAGCCCAGTGTTCTGCATGGATCGTAACATTTTCAATGAAATTTTTATTGTCCTCTTGAGCACTAGGTAACTAGCTACTCAAAGAGGTTTTTTGCACATTTCACAGCTTTTCTGTTTTCCTGATTGAATTAAGTGGCGTTTATAACAGGAGAGATGGAGGGGGAGATTTATTTAGGCTAAGGATATGCCCTGTCTGAATCTGCAAGCAGATGCCTTGGAATTACTAAATTCACCTGGGGAATCTATTTCTGCCAGAAACAACAAATCTGCCTCAGTCTGAGCCTTTCAAGCTCACTCAAGTAAATACCTCACTTTCTTCATAGATTGCTGTGTCCAAGTCATGTTTACAGCCACAGTTCCCCCACAGAGAAGTTCTTCCATGGCACCTCTGGCTGTTCTGTGAAAATCCAGCTTCTGGCACCAACTGCCTAGTTTTGTGTCATCTGATGTGGGAACAGAATGACACAAAGCAACCCCACCCCTCCCTTTCCAGTCCATACAGGATTCATGCATCCAACATTTAATGTTAACTTGGAGTAAGAAATTTGTACCATGCACAGGTTGGAATAATTTTAATTTCAAAGAGTAATTATTCAGCCGGCATAAAAATGCATGAGTTAGATGTAGAACAGGGTTGCTCAGTAAGCAGGTCCAGCAGGGCAGCAGGTCTCTGCTCTGCCACCTGGGAGAGGCCAGGACTGGTGGGAGTGCCCTTGGAAGGGGCAGGTGCTAATTATGCCATGCTTGACGGAGATGGAAGACGCATTTTTACAATGGCAACAGCAGTCATGTGCTGGCATCTTTGAAATGCTTTCTGAACATTATAGATTGATTTCAGCCCTCCTGTTCCTGAAAATGTGTGAAGGAACATGCAAATAGGGCAAGAAAACCAAAACATACGGCAGAGACAGGGAGTTGCTGCAGTGCCACCCTCCTCATCACCACAAAAAGTGCCTCTGGCATAACCTTGGTGCATTTAGGGCTGGCAGGATATATGGAGGTCTCATGAGCCAGGGAAGCAGATACATAACTTTGTATGTCTCTAAAGACCTCAGCAGGTCTGTGTTTCCAGCAACACTTCCCTCACGGTAGGGGGACAAAAAAAACCTATTACTGGCTTCAGAATTAAATGTTAAGAAACTACAAATGATGTGTCCACAGGAATCAGCCTCACCCCAAGCACTCAACTATTTTGCATCCCACATATCTCCAGCTGGGAGATGCCATTAATCTCCTATAGTCTAAACTGTGCACAAATTCTGGTAAAATTCTGCTGGGCCTCTAAAATTTCCTACAGTGCAGAGCAAAAGAGGGGTTTTAGGGCAAACAGAAATACAAAATAACAGTGGGCTGAGGGATTTGGAGCTAAGGGAGTAGCTGGTGTGGCAAAGGGTGGGGATGGCCACGGAACAGATGGTGATATTCAGATTCTAAGGAACATTATCAGCGGGGTGGAACACCCTTCCTTCAGAACCCGAAACAAGTCCTGAAAAGAAAGGAAAAACAGCCCCTATCTATGTGGGCCAGTGAAAGGTTAAATAGTAGTGAGGTGGTAATGCTAATGGCTGGAAATACGCAGCAATGTCTTGAGAACAAAGATAAACAGGTTTGGGTGAGAGTATGTGATCAATGAATTTCATAAGAGAGCAAGGAGAGAAATGAGTGTATGCAAGGAGGGTGGATCAGAAGGACTCAGGTTGGTTTGTGATCTACCAATAAAAAGACAGAACCTGGAGGCATACAGATCACAAAAAGTGCAGTGATGGAGCTAAGACCATCTTGTGTAATTAAGAGATTAGAACGTTCCAAATGTAAAACACCAAGTTCACCTAGAGCCTAGCTCAATTTCAGCCTCTACTGATTTTCTTGGGGTTACAGTATCTATTCTGCCGTCAGAGATGTTTAATCAGCTGTTCTGTTCAAATAATGGTTTAAGCATTATTCTGTCACTACGTGTCAGCTTCTGTACAGGATTGATCCTGTAGGCTACTTCACATCAGAGAGAGCTGTGGGACTGCAAGCTACACAGATAATCATCTTGGGTGTCTGGTTTCCTTATTAAAAGACATGAACAAAGAAACTAAAATCCATGCTGGACCCAATGTGAATCTGTAGTTACCGAGGTGCAGCTCTATGTCTAGCTTTTCAGTTCTGTGTCTAACTGCCCTGAAAGGTCCTTTGCCCAGAATTTTTGCAGGAAAACACAATTCATACTTTGCATTTAGATCAACATTATAGTAACATTATTCTTGTGGGCAAAGGCAAGCAGATTTTTGTACACTAGGTGAACTACAGAGCACTTCTGTCTGAGTGCTCTGAGTACATAACATTTGTAAGGCAAAGTGACTGAGTCTGCCTTTCTTTCACCACAGGCTGAGCTTACATGGGGGTGATAAAGTTCATATGTTGGAAAAGCAAGATTTATGAGGTTCACAAATAACGCAATCTGAATTAGCATAAAAGAGCACTGATAAACCCCTGCTAGTATACTAACATACTCACAGAACCAAAGAGCAGTTTTTGAAGACTGATCTTATCACTTTACTCAACAGAGTAGTAGCTCTTTGAAGAGACTGAGAGAAAATGCCATCTCTTGCAAAACTTGTTCAACACATCAGAGAATAAGGTGGTAGGCAGCAGCTAGAAACAGCAAAGTTTAATTTTACATAAAATGGCAAACTTCAGAATAACTACAGCTTCTCTGTATGGGTCACTGTAAACTGTTTCTTTCGAAACAAAGAATTTTTAGGGCATCAAGGGTTATACCGGTAATGGTACAAAGCTGCACTATGGGTGTTCAGACTGGACATCAGGAGGTAATTCTTTAGTGTGGTCAAACACCAGTGTCCTGGAGAGGTGGTTGATGCCCCAAGTCTGCCAGTTTTCAAGAGGCATTTGGACAGTGCCCTTAAATGATACACTTAAACTTTTGGTCAGCCCTGAAGTGGTCTGGCAGTTGGATTAGATGATCATTGTATGTCACTTCCAATTGAATGATTCTAGTCTAGTCTGGTCTACTCTAAAAAAAGAGTGTGGAATCCCTTTGATGTACAACATGCTCTTTCTCCAGATTCCTTTCCAACTCCTCGTGTCCTTCCCAGGAAAAATACACCACACACAAGTCCATGGAAGTAAGAGGAATGCTACAGAGAGGCTGATTTCCAATGGAGAGGGACAGATATTTTTGAAATGTTCAAGCAGAGTGTAGTCCAACACAATGCATTCCAGATTCCCAACTGTAAGTTTTAGCTTCTCCACTAGGGATAAGAGTCATGCAAGACACCTAGAGGAAAGATGTGTGTATAGGCCATAGAAAAATCAAAAATCCAGGTTCTTGCCTGTAACCCTCTGTACTACCCAGTCAGACGGCCTGCACGTGTGCTTTAGATCAAATGAAAGGATTTGTTTGCATCTTGTCTCATTCCTCCTGCGATTGTGTCATTCTCTTCTAGCTCAACTCTGAGATCTTCAGCCCCACAGAGTAAAGGCTGCTAGCATTGTACAGGAATTTGTCCACTGAGGTTGAATCTCCACTTAATTTCTGTGAGGAAGCTTAGGGCACTGAGCAGGCATGGTTCTTACAGTGTAAGAAGGAAAAATGGCCAGGCATCACTCACAGTGCGTACAACTCACTGCACCAAATATGCCTTTTTTGGAAAAGGCCACCGGGTTCTTCCCTTGCACATCTGCTGAAGAAAATAAATGTATTTCCTAAAGTCAAAACATGGTAGCTGGACTGATTGTCCTTACCCAAACACAATGCAAGTGCCTCAAAAAATCCCAAGAGTACAGGAAATCAGCAATGTGATTCTACTTGTTCTATTCATCTTTTCAAAGGGTCCTGTCACCGCAGATCACTGTAACCACAGCCATTCTGCACACAAGCAAGACTAATCTCCTGCTGCAGTAAATCCTGGGCCACTTGGGCTGAAACAAGACACAAGGTAATATGTTCATGCTACAGGGGTCACAAGGAGGTCAGCTGGCATTAGCAGCCTTTTAGGAACTGCTGTTTCTCAGGCTAGAGCTGGGTCAGGCTCCACTGCTCTGCAGCCAGCAAAGCTTTGAGCATTCAGCAGGCCAAAGCTCATTAAAAATAAGGAAGAGTGGGGGGAGGAGAGAGGAATGACAAGAGGCCAAGTGAGAAGAACATAGCCAGTTGTTGTACAATGGAAATTTCCTGCTGGCTTTAAGCCCAATGGCAGCCATGATCCTTAGTGTTTGGAAGAAACAGGACAAAGGTAGCAGGACACAACTGTTAAGAAGAGGAATAACTGCTACTGAAGTAGTTGTTTATTTTGGTCTACCTTTGCACTTATTGCTTCAACTAAACCAACTTTACTTGAGCTTTCAGTGTAATGATGTAGCTCAGCTGTTGAGCTCTTTCCATTAGGAGCTAATGCCTCCTGCATGTAAGGTGTTGAACAGCCAAAGACATATCTTCAGACACTTTCCAAATTAAAGCAACAATCTCAAGAAAATTTCCAAAAAGCTTATCTTTATGGCAAAGAGGGTTTTCTCCCTAGTTGCATCTGATGCAACACTGCTGAGTTCCTCTGCCCACTTCAAATATACTCTGGGACTACCTAAATGAGTGTAACAGAGAAAGATAGAAATAAGCTACTTTGCAACACTGAAGCATTACAAGGCATGTCAACAGACCTGTCTTTTTTTCTCCCAAAAAAGTGCAGCAACTTCAAGGTTATTTCCATTATCTTCAGATTTTCAAATTTTAAAGCTGGAAGCAAGCTGGAAAGCACAATGTCCTCAGCTGACTTCAGATGTAACAGTTCCTGAGGCAAAGGGCAGCCATGAGCTGGCCAGAAGCCCTGCACTGGTGCTCATGTCTTCCACCAGTGCATGCAAGTATTTTATTCCTTCATCTGCTCTGCGGCTCCTCAGACAGTATTCCCACCACAAAGGGATACTATCTGAATGGGTGACAGACGCAAGAGGAGACAAAATCTCAAAATACACTGAAGTCCACTCCTCTCCAAACTTCCAACCTGACTGCAGGCGCAAGCATCCCATGAGTTCTCTAATTTTAAAGTCAAAATGGAAATATCTGTTTATAAATAACAGTTGGAGAGAAAACAAACAAACAAACAAACAAAAATCTCAAACAAAAACAGCAACAACAAACCTCAAAAGTAAAGCTTTGTATTACAGCAGAATTTTCCACTTTAAAGATAAATCATAAATAATCCAATGAGACTTCATTTAGATGACACATTAATTTCCTTTTCATATTTAGGCATCACAAACTAGCTTGCGGTTTATCTGAAGCTTATTTCATATCTGAAGTTTGTACAAAATGAAGGTGGCATCTCTTTGATCAGAGCTTTATTTGGCTGCCTTGGTGGGTTCACTTTCAGAAGACTTCTGAAAGTTCACTGGTGGACTTTCAGAAGTGATTTTAGGAGCCAGATGTTTTGAAACTGTTCCATGCTCAGAGGTGTTCAAACCATCTTTTGCCGTACTTCTTTTCACAGAAAGAGAATTCCTCTGCCTGGAGCAAATAAATATGTTTAAATACACAAATGTGAGATAAAAAAATTTACAGATTGACTAATAAGGAGAAAATTCCACTTTGTTTTCTCACAGAAAGTAATGTAAGTAATCTGCTTAAATCAGGAGTGCCTGCTCCTAGATATTGGGTAGAGCCTAGCGCATTTGGGCAGCTTCACAGCATGACAAAAAATGCAATTTGGTGTGAAATGCAGCACCTTACTCTTGGTTCATAATTTTTTTCTGTTTACGCATTCTAGGGAGGTACAAGTGGGTACACTTAAAATACTGACTTTCTAGTTACAATCTGTAGTGAGTTCTGCTGGAGAATGGAAAACTATCTGCAAAAAAGAGATTACCACAGTTTAAAGCCCTTTATACAAATAGCAGAAAACTCTTCTCATTATATCTATTCATGTTTTATTGCAAGCATGTTGCTTGTGCTCATCAGAAAGATGACTACATTGTTATCTTGTCTTTAAAATCAAATTCTCTCTTGTAAATTCTCTCATATTGAAAGGCTATAAGGACAAATGACCATATTGGAAGTTTTTAAGGTAGTAAAATAACTACAGTTTATTTCAAAATTATATTTGCAATTGTTCCAACCAAATCTCTATCAGTTGAATGATGCTGTATTTAACAACAGCAGGAAGTGCTGTTTAATATTGAACTGTAATATCATTGTTGCAATAATTGTGTTTTCTCGATTTAATTCCTCAAGACAGCATTTCCCTCACGGTATTAAACGTAGTTTAAACTCCCAATTCATACCACCAGAGGGCAATATGATAAGGTCGAATTTGTAGTGTAAATAAGGAAGAAACCATGAACTCTAAAACTGTCGTCTGTATTAAAATAATTTAACAAAACTTAAAATGAATTATCTTATTTATTCAACTTTTCCACCATATTAATTTTCATAAAAAGGAGGAAACTGTATTGCACATCAGTATACAAAAGGAAAAAAATACTAAGAGAAAACCAGAATATGTGGAAGAAGGCATTATTTTCTGAAGAAAAGGACAAAAAAGAGAACAGACCATCAATAACATTCCGGTTGTTCCAAATCACTGAATCTGTACTCTGAGGTAGGCGGAAAGTTGAGGGTCTAGAGGGAGAAAGAACTATGGTCTTTTAGTGTCTTTTCAGGCAGAAAATGGTGATTAGCTGACTGTAACTAAGGGCAAACTTCAGTTAGTTTTGAACATCTCTTTATATGTTACAACCAGGTATAGCAGCACACAGTGCCTTTACTATGCTGGCAAGAATTTTGCCTGCAGCATCTCTTTATAGTGTGTATATAAGTACTGCCTTACAGAAGAAACGTGAAACTGTTTATTGAAGAACTGACAATTCAGTTAAACTGAAGAAGTCTGATATGTAACTCATATCAAAAAGGAGAGAGAGAGAACTATAGGGAAATTCATAGCTTTAAAAAGAGTGGACATTTTCAGAGATTATGTTTATTCTTACAAAATTAAGACTGGACTCTTAATTTCATGTCATTTTCCTTCAAAGTAATTTGCTTTCCTTTTTAGGTTTTAAGTAAAACTCAGAGATGAGTTATAAAGAAATGCCATTTGAAGGCTAATTTACAAGAAGATGCTTCTAACGACAGAATTTCTGTAATACAGAAAATAAGATTTTATGCAAAGCCAGTATCTAGATGTAGTAGATACTGACAGTAGCCAGTCTTGATGTCCACTTAAAATCACCCAGGCCAAATGAGGAACGGAAGAGATTTATCCCAATATCCATGACCGTAGGAAGTTCTCAGCTTCTTACATTGAAACCACAGGGATACCAGCTTATGAACAAAAGCCCCACTTAAGAGTTCTTCAAAGTTTGAGACTTTTTAGTTCCAAAAGGAACTGACTACTTTCCCACATACAAAAGCTATTACAGAAATTACACTCTCCCTGGTTTCAGTATGGTAACATTTATATTTACATAATTAAGAAGGCACAAAGACCTGGCTGGCATCCCTCACTAAAGCTTAAAAAACCATTACCTGCATGCATGCGGTATAAAATGAACAACACAAGATATAGGAGTAGTCTGTTATCAGTGAGGATGGAAGGCACATCCCATCCACAGGTTTGCAGGGCTCCCAAAGCCTGGTAAAATTAACTACATTTTATGAAAGTCAGATATAGTAAGTGCTTATTTTGTACAGACAGACAGGACTTCCTAGAAAATGGCTTGTCAGTCAAAAGAAAGGCAGATAATGAAAATGACTGCAAGCTTTGTGCAGTGGAAGTATTCTCACCAGAGAGAATCAAAAGAAAAATAACTGAGAAGACAACAGAATTGCAGCAGTGCTGATACTTTGCTTTTAGATGTTATCTTCCATCTAAGAAAACTATTTCCTAAAAGGAGAGAAAACATCTGAGAAAATAAAGGGGTAGGATCTAATTTAGGCAAGGCCACACTGTGAATCAAAGACTTAGGAACAAAATCCACACCTGCTACCACCTGCTCTGTTCCCCAAAAAATGTTTCCTACTTATCTTGCTGAAAGCACTGTTTTTGCATGGAACTATCCCTTCCACAGAGTCATCTGAAACACTCTTTTGCACAAGCTAAATTCACATCCATCAGGAGGTGCAGCTTTATCGTTACTTCTAACATGTGCTCATCATTTGTTATAATAAGTATAATATGTATGTTCCCATCAGTTGTGGGGGCAGCACAGGTACATTTAGCATCTAGATTGGTCTCTGTCTGAGCTCCAGCAGATCTGGCAGAGCTTGTGCGCACGACCATGTTCAAGCAAGCCTTGCAAGTAGTCTGCAGTGCTGTGTCTGGAGAGCACATCTGTCTCTGAGCAGCTAAATCCAGCACCACAAACAACTGAAACATCACAACCTTGCTGAGACTCAAAGGCAAATCTGACCTATATTCTGGTCTCCAGGCTCCTTTTGGATTACAGTTCCATTCAGCATACTTCAGCGGCCATGAAAGAGTATGTGATGAGAAGGGGAATAAAGAGGAAAGTGTTTTACAAACACAAGTCTGGCTGGAATTCCACCACTGTTTGATGCTTGAGTACTTGGGCCAGTGTCAAAATAGAGCTGAGATGCATCTTCAGGGCACACTTTGATGAGAAACTACTGACACATCTCACTTTTAACCATCTGGCACCAGCTAGTCATGGTTTCACCAGCAATGCAGTGGCACTTGTAGCAACTGATTCCTTAGTCCCAAACAACGCACACTTCTTAAGGTAATTCTCAAATGCAAACCAGGGCATTTAATGGAGATACAGAGCGGTTTTTGAATGGTCAGAATTGTCCTCAATGGTGCTTAAAATGAACATTTAAGGCCAAAAGTGCACTGAAGCATCATGCTTCAGTTTCTTTCATGTTAAAATGTTGGCAATGCTCTTTTACCTCTGGGGTGCAGTATTGGACAGTTAAAGTAAATTGGAATCCTCTTACAACTCAATAGAGCACAACTGATGCCTCTTTCACGCGTTGTTGATTTTGTAAGATTTAGTTTGACAGCACCTGCTTTTTATTATCTTTTAAGTCCGTTTGGAAGAAAAAACTGTAACACTATTTACAATTTCCTAACCTGAAGCACTCAGTTTTCCCGAAGTATATCTTAGATCTCCTATAGCCTGGTCACCTAGGGCCGAAAAAAGACACACATGGTAGACCATTAATTCATAAAAGGCATCTGGACCTTGCATCATGGTCTGTTCTTTCCACATAAACAGCCCATCACCAGAATTGGAAAGGTTCGGGATTTGCTGTAAATATGGCTGCAATCCTGTCACATGTAAGCACAGCTCTTCCCAGAAGTGAGCCTTGCAGTAGTTGGAGCTCGAGTCACATCACCCATATGAATAGAGGAAAGTGCCACCAAGACAGATTATATGTCACTAACAGAAAGATTGTAGGGTTAGCAGGAAAGGAAAATTAGCCAACGCTTACAGTCACATACAAACACACTGTGTATTCATAGCCCCAAGTTCAGCAATCTCCCAGGCAGTGAATCAAGTGTAATCTAAACTGTGCTGACTTGAGGGGAGTTATGCATGTCCCTCAACTGGTAAATCAACTGGTAGATCAAGCTTAAGTTTATGTAATTTTGTACTAGACTTCAGAGGACAATTAAGAAAAATTACAAAAAATGCACTAGGGGTACAAACAGGATGACCAGGAATGCAAAAGATCTCAACTGCTTTTTCACTTATGAGCTTAATTCTTTAAAAGACTTAGGTTTAATTCTAAAATCCTGTTTCTATAATAAATAAATTAATCAATCTTAAACCAGGAGGTCTTACAGCTTCTTCTGTTCAAAGCTAGTATTTTAAATCTACAAAAATACTCCACCCGCAGCTGTAAATGATGAGCTGTCTCAGATTTTAACTCCTTTGCTTGAAGTATCGGCTGGTGTTTAAGTCCGTGAATATTGTTTCCCCCTTCCAATATCTTCTCACAATCTTGGCAGAATCACCACATCTCTCAAGGGACTGACCCTAAAGGATATTTGAGTAAGCACTTATGAATTGCACTTCTAAGGCTCTCCCATGAAGTCAATTTAGCTTACTTAAACTTCCACAACACGACTGTACCTATTCTTTCTTCTTAAATCACTCCTTCAGTCCCAGCCTTAGAACTTCATGCTGCAGAGTTGTGTTGTGGTATTTGCGACTGAAAAGGGAAAATGAATGATGCTCAGTGACCTCTAAGCAAAGACATCTTCCTGTGGAATCTCTCACTTAGGCCTGCTCTATAGATTTCTCTTTTCAGAACTTCATATAAGCAAAAGAGTGGAGGAATGAAAAAATGATCCAGCTTGTTCTGTTCCTTTTAAAACTACACATTTTCTATCTTAATCTGTTTTACAAATTAGCTTTGAGCTCTGCAGTACAATAGCATATCTGTTTGTTACTTTTCATACAACCGCAGGAAGCCTGGATATTTGTTATTTCAGGTAACATTGCTCTCTAAATGCCTGCAAGCTCAGGAGCTTTGCTTATAAATGTTTTCAGCACATTTACATGGCTGTAATAATGTCCAAATAATCAGATTCCCCTTCTTCAACTGAGTTTCGCAAACATTTCATTATTTAGTATTTTTAATGAGAAACAGCTAGGCTAAATCAAATCCCAGATTACAGGTTTTATAAAACTTAATAGCACAAAATCTACCCAGTATGTTTCAAAAATGTTTTTTTATTCCAAATGGAATAACAGTGTGCTAAAGAAGAAAAACAATCCCTGTAGGGTTTGCAACCCATGCACTGGATATTTTTAAGTACAGAGTTTCTGAGAAGTTAAGCTATTTCCAAAACAAGAGTAGCAAGACATAAAACCTTTCAGTTTTGGGTTTGCTAAGTAACATAGTTAAAGGGATGTTTTGCACCTGCCAGTTTTCAAATTTCATCTGTAGCTAACATGAAAAGATAGTCAGCAGCAATAAAGCTGAAAGGTACAAGAGAGGATGTGACCAATATAACATGCTGGTCTGGAATAAGGTGGACAGGAAATGTGGGGCTCCTACTTAGAATACTCGCTTCATTCTCCCTGTTATTTTAGTGTTTTCTCAGCTTAGCCCTTAATTAGTCCTTAGAAAATCTCACCTTGAATAAGGGCCTCAGGCTGTGGCACAGACATAAGCACAATAATGAGTATTTTGGTTAACCTCACTACAGGGGGAACAAGGCTGTCCAACTTTCTGTCATGGAGAGGTAACAGAAAATCTTTGGTGCCCCAGCAAAAACTTGTGATTTGTCAACTGAAATCTGAATATCTGAATTCTGTCCATGGGCTTTATGAGCTTCTAGGCTACCTGAGCAGAAATCTGGATGACCATCTTGGAGAACTGCAGGGGTCTGTCTTGCTACAAAGCTGCTTTTACTGTTGAGCATTGTGGAAGAGCCTGATAGTATCGAGTAAATACTTAATTTCTTTTACTTATCATTGAAAATGCACACTCTATTTCTCCCTTTAAGGTTTAAATATTCAGGTCAGCATCCTAGGAATCACCGGGAAAACTTAGTAGCAACACCTCCTATCACTAAGGTAATGTGTTGCAGGAGCACTGAATGCAGACCTTTCTCTACATAACAGGACAGAAATTCTTCTGCAGTTGCAAGATATTTCAGCCTTCTAGCACAAAGAAAATACGTAGCTCTAAGTAGAGAAAAGAGTTTTATAAAATGAAATGCAAAGGGATATATATAGTCCACACGAGAATGAGGGACTAAGTATGGAAGTGATTTGCCTGATCTCCCAGAGCAGTCTAAGAGCAGTGCTGCTTGTATATTTGTGTGATCTGTGGTAGCCCATGGCTGGTTTTTAACAGGTTTTGGATTTAGAACCCAGAAGAAAGAGATGTTGAGCTTTAAATAGGTTGAGTCACATAGCCAAGCCTGCTTAGAGCATATGCTAATTTAAATGCTTGGATTTCATAGAGATAGTTTCTCGTTCAGAGTAATGAGATTTTTAAGCTATTACAAAGAAGTTGCAAATGCTCCAGCTGCCTAACCACCGTATATTTTCACTGTTTTTGTATTGTGCATTCAGGAACAATTTAATGGCTATTTTTCTATAGTGCAAACAAGAACCATACGCCTTTTTTAGGTATAAATGACAGCCTTAATTTTCACCTGTGCTTTCTTAAATCCCACAGTGAAGAAGAAATTATGGAAGAGGAGTGGAAATACTTCTAGAGATGCCAAGTAAAAAAAAAAAATTGACAATTAGATGTAGAATACAGTTAGCACTCAGACATCTTGACAACATTCACTGCACAAACGAAAGTATGTGCTGGATTCCACAGGTTAACAGAGATGAGAAGAAGCCTGAACACCAAACCGAGTTAATTTGCATTTAAAGTTCAAAGTATAGCCATGCCGTGAATGTGTATTATGGAAAGATTCTTACTAGGCAAAGAAAGGCTGGTAAATTCCACCAGTTTTACTTTCTTCTTGCCAGCAGCTAACTCTGAGAGATGTTGTATAGGAGAGGTCATTCTTTCCTTGTTGGAAATGCACAGATAACAGACACATTTGTCTACTACTCTAAACAGCAATATTTCATTAGAATTCTTGAATGTTAAGCACACCTAGTAGAGGTATATTATTTCTCCCTGTCGATGTCATCCTGGGATGTTCTGTCTTAACACTACTTGTTTGTGCCACTGCTCAACCACTACTAATGGAAATAATTCTAAACCCTGCTTTTCTAGTACACTGGAGGGTAGCTAAGGCCTTATGAACATTTAAATAGGTTATTTTAGACAGTGTGATCAGTCTAAAAAGATTATTTTAGATACTATAAGTATCACCCTAGGGACAGTCTATTCATTATGCTTCTGAGTCAGTCTGCCTTCCACACTGAGTCAGGAGGATGGCTCTCTTATCAACCTAGTGCCTCCAAAGAGCCAATTCACTGTGTGGCAGCTTGTGCATCGTCCCTACAAGAACTCTGCAAACAGACTGACGTTCAGCAGTCATGCTGCAAGCCAAGCGAAATACAGACCCTTTGCTTTGCTGAGAAAGCGCAGGGACTGGCTGTAATGAGTCAGTCAAAATTTTTTTGCTAAGGATGACTGAATGAGGAGGCACAACTGGGATGAAGGATAGAACAAACAAGACTATAGTCATGTCGTGTGTTTGCAGAAGAATATTATAGATTTGACAGGCACACCTTTGTGCTCCCATTAGGGATTGTTTTGAGCTACAATATGCTTTCAGATGTAAGCTATTTCTCAAATCACAAGTGGCATAAATTATTTCCACATCTCATGTAGACTTCCCCTCTCATTACAGAGTTCCCTTAGTTACCCATGCCTCTGGTATCTAGGCTGACTGACTTCAGGTGATTCTGCACCAAATGCAATTTAAAACACTAAACCAAGTAATCTACAAGGAACATGATGAAATATTTACTAGGTGAGTTTTTATAAGGAGCAGAAGCTACACCAGTTTTTCAGCTGCTGTCTTCTACAATTATTTCCTCTTTGATTACGCACTGAAGTTTTGGTCTACAAACTGAAAAACTGTCTAAAGGAATTATCTGTAGATTACCAACCTACATGACAATGAAGTCAGATAGTACTTTAAGATACTTAATTTTCTATTCAGACACAAAAGGATACTGTTATTTGTTTATCCACCATAAAAGACTTCCATTTACAATATAAGCTTCTGAACTGGTTAATATGTTTTTTTGATATCTAAACTCAGTGAGAGACTTCTCTTTTGTTCCTTGGGGGATTATCTTTTGCAAATACTGGGACAGGAATTTTACCTCAGAAAAGGGCAAGTTATATGTGATTTGTCTTAATTTCTGTACATTTCCTGGAACAGAAAAGTAAAAAAAAATTCATTTTATAAAATTATTAAGAAACTTGTTTTCAAATTAGAGTTTTACCATAGAGGAAATTACTCAAATTACATATCCTTTAGGATCTCTTGGAGCAACTAAGTTTCAGTGTGCAGTATTCCAGCAGACTTTATGTTGCTTTTATTACTTTGCATGGCAATCGTTTGCAGTTTGCTAGTATCTATTCTAGGTACTTACTGCTTAATTAAAATAACAATAATAATTAGCTGAAAAAAGACTCCTTTGCACTTTCACTACTGAGAAGAAAGACAAAGAGGAAAAGAAAGATACCTACACACATAAATCCACCTCTGACAATGACCATTTCTGACAATCTGAAATTTGTACCTTGATATTCATACTTAGAGCACCTGGGAAACCTGAGCTCTCCCCTTAGTCTTAAATCAGTTTTTAATGAAGCCTGTTATCTGTCACATGGAGCAGGATGGATTTCCTCAGCTAAAATGAGCAAAGTAGTGGAAGGAGAGCCCTAACGGAGAACGGTTGTGTGCAAATGACTCACTGGAGCGCAGGACAGCACCAGGACTTATCTTTAAAAATACACAATATTTAGCCCACTATATGCATGTATATATGGACAATAGCAAAATTATGATCTGGACATCACTGACTGGATAGTTTGTTACAGTTCAGAGGACTTTATGAAGTCAATGCTGCAATCATTTTTGGCACAACAGACAAAAACTTCTCCTGTCAGTAAATAACATTCTGTTGATCCACTGACTGACACGGCTCCTGAGTAGTTATGGGCTTCCACATGAGCCATATGGTCATTGATCTGCAAACCAAATGTCACCAAAGGGGACTCGAGCACTCTAACGAGTGCTGCTTATCAGCCCCAGAGTTATTAGTTCGCTAAACAGAAGGACCTACTCTGATTTTGCCTATGACACTCAGAGGCCCTAGCCATGCTGTTAATTTTTGTTAGAACAGACAATTTCTGTCAAAATTATGCAAGAGCTTGAGGGTGTTCAATGCAGAAAAAAGAGCTGTGTTATCTCTGTTCTGCTCCATTCTTCATCTCCCTCAGCTGACTAATTTCCATCCTCTGTACCTTCATTTGTTAACTAAGTAAAAACATCCCAAGATTTTTAAGGCCAAAGGAATCATTACATTAAGCCCAGTGATTTGTGTTTGACCGAGCATATCTTCCGCATAATTAGTTGCATAATGTAATTTTACACATGTAGGTAACACAACTTTATATCATTCTCTAGGATCTATGGGTAAAAACATATATGTAAAAATTATTTTAATTACAAAAAAATCTATTAAATTAAGAAAGGAATAACTGAATGGAAATTATGTCATGTCTCTTCACTCATTAATATTTTATTTGAAGTCCTCCAAAGTTAAATGCTTTTCTGAATAGAAAGGATTTGGATATGAGGTCTATGGCCAACAAATATTAAAAAAAAATTTATAACAATTTGAATTATGACAAAATGAATAGCAGATAGTAATTTTTCAAATATTTTCAGCCTGTTCCATCAGGTTCTCCAAATGAATTGAATCATTTCTTTTTGAAAATATTGAGTTTATTGTCAATCTAGTACAAGTAAACAACAAAACGTTTATTTTCATAACTTCTTATGGTCACACCTTTAATGAAAAAACAGTCCCCCTTTTCCATTCAGAAGGACATTCAGTTGAACATTCAAATAAATTGCCAAGTATGCAAAGACAGGACCATTGCCAAGTTCTGCTTCTGAAACTCTCCATGTGATTCATTTTACAGCAATGAATGTTTCATCCAGCTATTATCTCAGTGAGTTAGCTGCTGCTTATTTTCTCTTTATTTATCTCATTTGAAAAACATTGGTATCTTGGAATAAAATGTTGCAATAGTCATGCTTTAATAGGTGGTTTAGGATCACAATAGTATCTCCAAGATTAATTGATTTTATTAGGTTTTTGTGTTGAAACTAGATAAGATCCAGATTCTTCTGTCCTTTATCTTGACATAACCCAATAAAATTGTCTCTGCTTGGGAGAAAACTAGCAGAACCGGAAGTTCATTCAAAGCCTTTTCCTGCTCGTGCTGTAACTTCAGAAGTTTTTAACTGAGATTCTTGTATTTCTGTAGCAAGTCCTTTCAGTCTTTTTTCTTCTGGAAGAGAGAGACAGGAGAGAAGGAAGAGGAAAAAAATATATCTTTTAAAGTTACGTATATCTCGTATCTCCCTATTTTTTATACCATAGGTAATAAGCAAGCTAACAGTTCGACAGGATACCATGCATCAGTGTCAGCTTTGGATTTTTTATTATGGTATCTTAGTACTCTACCGTAGCTGATAATCTTAGTTGTGCTGTTTAAAATTAGTAGTTTTATATCAAGTTGCAGAGTGATTAAGCAAACTCAGGCAGAATACAATAGCAGCTAAGCATCGATTCTACTAGGTAAACTGATGTGCATTTGTCATAGAGTATATTACCATTAATGTAACTTATTAAATAGAAAAAATCCCCAACCACAAGAACTTTTGAAACAAATAAACAAAATCTGATAAACTATTCCTCAGAAGTTAGTTACCTCAAGTTGAGACTGATTAAAGAGGACCCAAGAAACTCCAAAAAAGGAATAAACACTGTGGAACAATTAGCAAATGACTGAAACAATCATTTGGTCAGGTTCTGACTCCCAGCCCTGATCTCTCACTGCCTCTGCCTTCAGACACTGTGTAGATTCATTGCTTACCAACTCAGGGGCAGGGGAAGAGAGTAAATGATGTGTATCACTCATCAAAAGCAAACAACATCGAACAACTAAGCAACACAGCAGATCCATTGACAATATCTATATACAGAGGCTAAGACTTTTGTGTAATGTCATTGATTTCAGTGGAGCTAAACCAATCTGCATGACTTGACGTTTTGGTCTAATATGTCTTTTATAAAGATATCAAAGAAAAAAAATGTAAAGTTTCCACCAGCCAGTTCCAGGTTATCGTACCTTCTGCCTGTAGAAGAAAGGAATACACGTTTCTTTCGATGCTGTCTTTGTAACTGCTTTGTCAAGCAATCTATAGAAAATTATAGCAGTGCCATAATCCTTGCGTTTTGGAAAAATGATTTCACTCTAGCTACAATGAAAGACAATTCCAGTAGGAAAACCTAAGAATAAAATATTGTCTCCAATCAAGCTTGAGAGTGTTTAGTTTGCACTGCACAGTGCCAGGGGTGTGTATTGTTAGAAATTGCTCAGAGGGTCTGTGTTCCCACTTGTGAGAGCCTCATGGGCGTTCCTGATCACAGCGTTGTCTTCATATAGAATGAGATCTTCAGCATGAACAATTCAGAGTGCTGTTTGCAGTGAATAATTATCGGGACCAGAGCTGACTCCTACCCTTTTCATCTGTGTCAGTTTCCCCGAGAGTTGGATCCCTTACGCACCAAAGATCTGCAGTCTGAGTACTGAAACAAGCTTGTAAATCTAGCAGGCACAGCAGCTTCTAGAATAATTGCTGAGGAGGTTGTTATTTTAAGTGAAGTGCTTGGAACAAGTTATTTCACAATGAAACAAAATGTTTACGTATCTCTTTAACTGTAATGTTTTCACTGATATTACACATGCTGCTTCGTTTCGGTCCACAAAACTCTACATTATAGAAGTAAAAGTCACCGAAAAGACGCTGTCTTCAGACCCTGATTCAGAAGTGAAAAATATATTGTAGAAGCAGCTGAATCACTTTATTTGTACTACAGGTCAGTGTAGCTTATTTGCATTCATTTTTCAGTGTTCTTGAAGCTCTTCTCACTCCTCTTTCCAATGCCTTCTTTGTCCTCTTTGAAATTCTGTGATTGCTCTCATATTGCCTGAAGTGCTTGGAAAAATCTCTCTCTCCATGGAGAAGGCAGAGTGGTAGGAATAGAGCCACTTCTATTCTGGTTTTCAACTAGCTTTTAGGAGAGAAGAGACTGCCATTTCCACTCAAACCTCTATGCACAGGCTGTGAAAGCATAGGGTAGCTGCAATCACAGAAAAACACATGCTGTGGTGCCTCTTTGAAACTGCAATTTTTGTCACTGTTCCCTTCATCCAGGTATACTTCTCTGCTTCAAGTCTGCAGGAAAGATAGCACTTAACCTCATAAAAGCATTCTATATTGTCTCTCCTATTTTGAAGTGGAAGGCTATAGTAGCAGCTCTCTAGTTTCAGGATCCACAGCTTTCTTTCCTCTGGAAGCCAGCCATCCCCCAGCAGGCTGACAGCATTCTTTCCATCTACACTCTTCAGAGCTTAATAATTTCTGAATCTCACATTAATTTCCAATATGCCTATCCATCTCTCAATACATATTTTTTACTCCTTCCGTTTATGCTTATAAAGCTTCAGTAAGAATGATGATATGTGGAGCACATTATGCCAAAGCAATCACAGATTAGAAAATAATATATATGTTCAATAAGAAGAAAAAGAAGAAGCAAAGCAGGAAGGAGCATAAGAGTATGAAAAGAAAAGAAGAAGAAGAGGAGGAGAAAACGCTTCAGTTTTGAATGCAATAGAAAATCTGTAGTGTCTATAATTAAATTATTTTTCCATTAACTTGTCATCTATACACTGTTTTCTCATATAAAGTAGTTTTGCTTATTGTTGTAATCTCTTGTTCCAAACTTTTTTTCTGATTTTCAGTATCTTGATATTTTCTGCTACAGATGCTTATGCCTGTTAATGCTGGATATTGACATGACAGCAATTGCACCTTCTGTAAACTCAAAACAACCTCCCTCTTTTCTTCCACAGCTCTCACTTTATTCTTCACAATCTTGCTGCAGAAAACACTTGCATTCCTGTCTAAGAACCCAACTCCGCAAAAACTCTCTTCTGACTGCTGTGTTTCTGGTACAGGCTTTAATCTAGCAAAGTAAAATAAATACCATCTATCATGAATAAGTTAAAGTACGTGGACTCAAATGCATACATCAGTTTCCACTGAACTAGATCTTACAGTACTGTGTTAATACTCAAAATTTATGGTACAGATATTTTTATTCTCCAAAATTCAAATGCCCAAATTGCACATGACTCTTCTTCTGAAAATCTGATCCCAGTCTCAAGTGTATTTTTCAAAGTTCTGTTATCAAATTTCCACAACAAAATATGAAACCTTCTACTGGTAGTATCATTCTTGCAGGTATTTTTTTTCTGATGAATCACTAGTTTGCAATTTTGCACTAAGGTGTTTAAAAGAGACACATTAAAATGTGAAAATTATTTAGTAGGACTCATATAAACTAGCAGATTGAAATAGCTAGCAGATTTTTCCTGTTACTCCTAAAATAATTTATTTTTAACTATACCTTTTTACATCCTACAGCTACATCAAGTATTTAAAGTCCATATTCTCTTGTTCAGACTTCAACTTAATTATGAAATCTTTGTTATTCTAGTAAGGAACGCAGAATTGTATTTAAAAATAATGCTATTTCTACATACTTACTAATTCTTTATCAGCATAGACCAAGTATTGATACAGTCCCAAGGCAAAACTGAGATTTAATCTGTTAAAATATAATTCCTCTATCATTCCACTGGAAAGAGCAGGAATGCAAAGTAAGCTCTTCCAACCCTATCCACAAAAAGGCTGCAATTCTTCTTGGTATTTTCATGAGTTGCCTGAGGCAGGGGAAGCTCCTGAGCCACTCTTTCCTCTGCTCACCTGTAAAAAAGGAATCTAGCTTCAGGCAGACACCTGAGGATTTGGTTCCCTAAGAAAGGTACTTTTCCTTCATTACAATTGGTAGAAAGAAACAACTTCCAGTCATTTTTTGACTCTAAAGAAAGTCATAAACAAGGTTAAAATTTAAAAGAAAATCAACTGTGTATTTGAAATGAAAGAGCAAAAATGATAAAAGGTTTTTCAACATTCCTCTTTAAAATCCTATTTTTTTCCTAAAAGCCTATGTGATTTTTCTCTAATAATAGAAAGGGAAAGAAATACATAATCTGAAAAAAATACTCAATGAAGCTTGTAAATGTACAGAGAAAACTGTCTACAAAATCTGAGATTTTATCTTAGATATAATCCTATAGAATGCCCTACTAGTATCAAGCAGGGTCTTCAAATAATTTTCAGTTTTCCTCTTAACAGGATTATCTATCAAGATTACATTTTAATTCTTTCATTATTAGCTCTGGTGATGAAACTGCCTTCCTCTCCTGTCACAAATGACTTGCAAATACCAAGGCTGGTCAGTGGTGGTGAACAGTATGGCATTCCATTGTTTGGAGATGGCAGTAGTGTCTGAAAGCAGAAATTTCACTGAAAAACTCTCCTTAGTACAGCATATTAAATTGTTGCCTTTGTGGAGGACTGATGTAGACATGGTAGGCCCCTTATCATTTAGATAAAGGTTGACATACATAAAGGTTTTAAATTTATAAACATCCAATTTACAAATTGTCACGAGAGTGTGTGATACACATATGTTCACTGGTACTATAACACACCATGGCTGTGAAAAATAAAAAGCAGCAGTTGATGCCCCATCTATAGAAACAACATGTTATTTCTGTTGCTGCTCCCCATGCATTGTGCTATTTTCCTAAGCAGTTTAACCATGAAAATCTGCAGGATGCACCTCATGTATGGAAAACACAGAAATGCTTCCCTATTCTGCTGTCATGGTATCCAGAGGGAAGGCGTCAGGCAAAGAACCACCTTCCTCAAGAACACTTGCATTTTCTAATAAACAGTTAAAAAATAAGGAGGAACGTGAAGTTGACACTTCCAAAGTACAAACTTGAGGAAGGGGAGAGGTTTCATGTCCAAACACTGCTTTTGAGAGAAAAAGTGAGTAGAGTGTTTGCAGTGATTACTTTAGAGACTGGAATAAACTCTATGTTCTTCCGCTGAATTTCTTCTCCATGGTGTAGATCCCATTCAAACAAATGGAAAATTGTATTTTCATCTTTAAAAAAAACCAGAGAAGTAAGAGGCAATAGATCCTGCCGCCTACTGCATATCTCACTAATGTTAGATATGTCTGTAGATGTATTTGTAGATACTGCAATATACATATATATATATGTATATGCAGATATACTGCCATGTACATATATGTGTAGATACTGTAAACAAAGGCAAAATTGGATGTTAAAAGGATGATTTTGATGTTCAGAAAATCCTCTAAACAAGACCCTGAAAACGACAATTATTCCTGTTTTGAGGATGGCTCACTGCTGTAAATGTATCCTAGTGGTAATCCTAAAAGCACATTTCTAGCATATGAACATGTAAGTCAGACTGATTTCCTGAATCCTTTTCAGAAGAGTGCAAACACAAATTCTAACCAACAATTCTCAGCACACCTTGAGAACAGACAATCCTTTATTCCAGTGATCCAGTAGCTTTCCAAGTTTGTCAGAAGAGATAATAATCCATTAGAGAAATAAGACTAATAAATCTGAATCATTTACTGCTGCAGAAAATTTCTGACTTGTCTATCTAAATCTGATGGAATTGAAGCAGTTTGTGACTGTAACAGAGGCTTACAACAATTTCCTGGGAATTGGGAAATGTGCATGATACTTTGTACAGAATGCCATTTTAGTGAGCAATTCCATCTCATTAACCCCAGTATATTTCTCTGCCTCCAGCTGCTTGGAAAATCTTCTGTTAAGCAACTATCTGCAATTTCTCTCTGAAGACTTTCGTTTTGCATCATTATGTGGTTTTCCTTTAAGATTTTCAAATTTTGCTCTAAAAGCTTGGTGTCTTGAGTTATGTTACCTTCAGAATCCTGTACAAGCAGTTCCTTGCTTTCCCTATTTGTCATTTGTCAAAGACATGCCTCACAAGTTTCTGTCTGTGCTTGCTTTTCAGATTTAACAACCAATTAGGTAACGGTATTATCATTTTCTGAAATGTAGATTGAGCCTTTCACAAACATAATGGAACTCCCGATGACCTCAGATCCAAGAAGCTACTTGAAAACCTAACAGTGTTGGTTTTCCTGTTTCAGCGTTTTTTAAACTTTTATTCAGCGTTCTGCAAACACAATTAGACAGCGTTAGAAAAAAGAGTTCCAGATAGCGTGTGATTAAGATAGTAGGATTCATTTAGAAGCAGATTCAGAATGCACTCCTGTTGTTCATTTTTAAAACATTATTTCTTCCCGTATTTCTCTTCCTCACCAGTTTTGCTTCGCTTTGTGAGGCCAGTTCAAGGAATTTTGAGGGAAACCTTTAGTTTTAACAAATTTTGTGGGAAACATTTAGTTTTAGCAAATAAAGGGTTAATTAACTGAACTATGTGGTTAGGTATCATGAAGTTTTTACCACCTCTCATTTTGCACTTGCACAATACACTTCACCTTTCTTTTGTGCCTTTGTTGCTAATTGAGCCTTAAATTAATCTCGTTCAGTCCTGTCTGGCACTTGCTCCTCTTCATTGACAAGCTCTTTTCTGTCATACCTACCACAGCATTATACAGCCCACCACTGTCATCAAGTTCATCACAAATTAAGAACACACTAATACTTACCTGCTCTCTGAAATACCCAGATCAATGTGCCTTACTACTCAGGCTATAATGAAGGAAAGTCACATAAATAGAAACATAGCAAAGAAAACTGCTGTATTTCTGTGATTTTTACAATTTTTTTTAATATATAAACAATACCATCAAACCTTTTTCTTGGCATATAGAATTTAAACATCTCTCCTTGAACAATTTTCATCATGTAATGCTCAAATTTAAGGACCATATTCACGTCTGTAATAATTCCCAACTTACTTGGCTTTACCATAATGATTGTCCAGCAATCTAGCAGCATATTTTTTTAATAACAATCTGACTACCTTGGCAAACACAAAGACATTTTCATTTCTTCCTGCCTCATAAAAGTAATGTAATTACCTTCTGGATGCTATGTAGAAGTCCATTAATTCATGATTATTTTTATGTTCTATTGCAATACTTGTGGGTAAGAGACACCTTCTCTAACGTATTCTGATTTATGTAAGTCATCCAGTCATTAAAGCCTTTTTTTTGTATCCTATACAAGGTGATTAGGCAGGTTCTAGATCTGGTGGCAAATACTGGGGTAATACTCTCTGCTTCAACTTACTGCCCCAGCCTTTCCACTCAAAAGTGAAGAATCTTTCTACTGAAGTCAAGCCAACTTAAACCATTTACCTCAGTTTCAGTCAGTTTATTTCTGGAGTCACAAACTGCTCTTCAGACAAGCTTTGTATCTCTGTCAAGAAACCCAGCCAAGACTTCATTGCTGCTGGCTAAGTGGGGCTTTGTCCTTTTGCTTAGTAAAAATCCTGCAATTCTTGGAAAACTCTGAAGAAAAGTTGCTGGTTTTACACATTTGTTTTTTTTATTAAAAAAATGACGTAAAAACCCTCTTGCCTGACACCTCTGATTTGTGACTTCTAATGAAAGACATTTGTCTTTGTAATCAAACATTTATCTTCCATGTTCTGCTTTAAATAGGTGAATTCCTTCTTTATTAAGCTCTCAGAATTTTATTTGTGAAACACAATTTTTATTATCCTTGCAAGTACTTGATATTTCCAAATTCATGTCCATCGTTCCTATGTATTATATTTTTACATTAATACCCAAGTCTCTTGGGAAACCTCACTCAAAATTATTTGCCAGATCTCAGCATTTCGGAAAAGCAGTTTTCAATTCATACTGGGAAATAGATTTGATATTTGAGGCCTGTGGATTGTGTCAGGTGATCTGACCCATATTTCCTGGGGATTCATGGACTGGACTTACATGCTCTAATCTCCTTAGACTGTTCTGACCAGGCTTCTGGCCCCCCGCTGCAAAAGATCTTCTTGCCAGGATCCACCCTGTTGAATAGAATTGCTCTTGGGATCCCATAATAGATATTTAAGAAAGTGCATTAAATCTGGACTCTTGGTAGAGCAGCGACTTGTTCTAAACCAGCCAATCTCTCTGACAGTGGAGATGATGACAGTGGGAATTGTGGTGGCCTGGCAATAAGGTTCCCTCCACTGAAACCCTTGGATTCCTTGGTGTCAGCTCCCTATGTTACAAATCCACATGGTTTCAAACTGTCAGAAGTTCAGGTTCAGCTCCTTAACGAGTATCTCATACCACTTATCATTGAAGTGGGAGGTAAGACCAATCCTTATATTCTTTGTAAACACAATACTAGGCTTGAGTTTCCTGAACTTGGATTTGCCAATGTATGTGAAGATGCCCAACATCGAGCTAATATGCCCATACCACTGCCTGGGAACTTTCCCAGCAGTGTAGAGACCTCCGCTGAGGCACAGTCCAGACAAACACCAGTCACACATCAGGTCTGTTAGGCTTTACTACTATAGCTCTATAGCTCCTCAGAGATGCAGGTGAAAAATACCTGCTGTGTGAACTGCTAGGCACAGGCTTTTACACAGCCTCCTGAAAGACATGGCCTGCAGATGTGAAGAAGTGGTAAGAACACAAGGACTTGGACCTCTAGCAGCCCACAAGGCCTCCAGAGTTACTCTTACAGGACTTTATTAGGCAAGGAGTTGAATTTGCCATGAGAATCACAAGAAGAGCAATAGAAAACAAGCATGTACTAGATTCTTGTCCCCCATCTAGCTTTCTCCAGCCAAAGACTCATTTAACTCCCCTCAGAATAGTGAACTTAGGACCTTAATTAGAAACTCTCACAGGTATTACAAATGCCATTCCTGAGTGACAAGCTTATGTAGGAAATTGTTGGTGGATCCAGGCATAGCCATCCAAATCAGGATCAGTCCTTTCCTTGGATACCCACACATCTTTTATTTGTGATCTGCCTGGTTGTCAGAATGGCGAGTGGGAAAACTGACACACCTCCTTCCTCTGCGCTGCCAGCTCCTGCTGTGATAGTACAGCTGTCAAAAAACGCCATATCAACTAAAATTCTGTAGATTGTCTCTGCCATGGTGTAGCTGTTATCAGTGTCTGGAAATCTTAATCTACAAGCCAAGTGCATATATCTTTATTGGAATTTCAATAGGATGGTATCTTATCTGAAATTAAGCACAGTGCCTTACTGGAAAAGGGGAAGGGGGAGGGAGAAATTAAATGTCTTGTATCTAATACATGGAACAATAAATGACAATGAGTAAATTATCCAGTAGATACCTTAATTAATTTCTAATATTTGTGAACTAGTTCCAAATACAGAAAAATTAGTTATTCATGGGAAAACACCTATCCACATAAACCAGCTGAGAATGCCAAGAAGTTTTCTGCATCGAACTAGTAAGCTGTGTTTTCTAAAAGAATAATGATAAAGTCTGTTTCTTTATGCCTTCCATAAGCTCTAAAATAACCTGCAGTATACTCTGTAATTGTAGATTGCCTTTTTACAGTGACTTCTGAACAAAGAAAAATTATTGGCTTTTTGATACCCGAGGAATTGACTAGAGGAATGATCTTATCAAAGGAAGTTGTTATTTTATGAGCTTCTCCTACCCCTAACAAATGCCACTCTTTAAAAGAAACAGTGGCATAACATAAAGTGTATGTTAATCACCACTTAATCATAAGGAAGAGTAAACCACTTAAAAACAAAAAGTAAAGTGTCTTTGCTACCATATAACAAAAAAGTGTAATTATAAATAAAATAGGATACTCCCATTTTGACAGAAAAATGGAGAACATGGGATCACTGGAATGCTTCTCTCACCAGGATGCATGACAAAGGCAGAATCTTTTGAAGTTGTTACAGAGAAATTCAAAAATAAATTGGTTAATTATTTAAATTTTTCATATAACAACTTTGAAACTGCTTTTATCTTCAGATGTATTCTTTGAAGTCTTTTGTACTTGTACAGGTCTCAGAGACTCATATGTGCATGGACTCCTTTCATTTCTACAAATTTACCTCAATAAGTGTTTAAGAATAAAGGTTCAGCTCTGAAAATGGCTGGGTACATGGCCAGGGCATCTTTGGAAAAGTGACAGCTTTACAGAGACCACAACACAGTCCAAGCGTTAAAGAAATGGTGATGCCCTTTTAAAAGTGTGATTTCAAATTCAGTGCTAAGGTATATTGCACCTTCAATTTACATCCTCTGCTCAGAGTCTCCCACAGATTTTATTGTAGACACACTCTCCAGGTGGGTAGTCCAGGATGCCTCACATCACCCCAAGTAAGTGCACTATGCACTTAGCCACAATTTCTTTTGATCTTTGGATTTAAGCACATTTTATTAATATTGTTAAATACTACTTTCCAAGGTTAATATTTGGAGGCTCCAATTAGGTATCAGAAATATTTTTTTAACTGAAAGAGAGTTTAGGCATTGGAATAAGTTGCCAAG
The DNA here is from genome assembly GCA_013397775.1 of Eulacestoma nigropectus. Lineage (NCBI taxonomy): Eukaryota > Metazoa > Chordata > Aves > Passeriformes > Eulacestoma > Eulacestoma nigropectus. The sequence goes on from VZTE01006659.1 coordinate 149,867, forward strand.
GGAATCACTGTTTTTGGAAGTGCTCAAAAGGCCTCTGGATGTGGCGCTTTGGGATATGGTTTAGGGGTGATTATGGTGATTATGGTGCTGTTGGACTTGAAGATCTTCAAGGTCTCTTCCAACATGGATGATTCTGTGATTCTGTGATGCTTGAAAATGTTAATTTTTTTTTTTCAAAAGTATTTATTTTCAAACTCGATAAAGAAGAGTGTAAGAGGCTTCTATGAAAGATTGACTTCTCGTGCAAGTGAGTAACTTTCTTACAAACTGACTTAAAGATACTACCCGAGACCTTTTGTGGATGTGAAGAGACCTGGCAAAACTCCAGTACTAGTTCTCAGAAAACTGAATGCATGGGTACATTGCATGTTGGATGCGGTATGTATGCATTTGTAGAGTGAAGAGCAATGAGGAACAATTTTTAAGAGAAATTTTTCTTGAATCTTCAAAGCTAATGGTGAAGGCCCAAGCTACAGAAGCTTGGCAGGCACTGTTCTCATATGTAACCCTATTTCATCATACCAGAACACATCTATCACATTTTCAGTGAAAACCACAAGCTCTGATTTACCACCCTGAAAACACAAATGCACACGCTGGATTTACAAAACCACATCCTGATTCCTGACCATTGTGTATCAATTGTGTATCAATTCTCAACCTTGCTCAGCTGGGTCATAATAAGAAATCATGCACCAGTGTATGCAAACACTATCTGCAGCAGTAGCTGCAGGAGAGGGGAAAAACAAGGCAAAGAAAAGGAAAGGTAATGTAATGCCAAGTAAGACTTGGGAACAAGAAGGATTATGAACAGAAAACCAATATAATAGTTTCAAAATACTATACGTGCTGTGAAGGTTCTTCAGCAGCACTTTGTGGTGCTCAAACATCTTGTCTTGCTTGGAATGTCTCAGTAGCTATGAAATAAAAGGTCTCTATTGATTTCTGTGCAACAAATGCTGCTCCAAATGGCTGTATTTGGCAAACATACAAATATGAATATTGTGTAAATATACACATACAAATGGTAAATATTTTAAAAATGGGAGGTGACCTCCACTTACATAATTTCAATTTTCCTTTTCTTTCTCCCACATGAAAGGATGATTCACTATGATAGCTATAAGCCATCTCAACCTGTGCAGTAATCAGGTAGTTGACATAATTCTCAGGTGGACAAAAGCAAAAAGCAATCTTATTCTCACAGTTTATTGCTATAATCCTAGTAATTAACTCCTCCTTATCACATGTAGATCTCAAACATAAAGGTAAACTGACACTTTTTGTGTTTTATGGTATAAATCATATACCATCATTCCATATGAATATCACAGTTTAGGATACACAGCACAGTTAGCCTAATGTGATTAAAATAGCAAACTGAATCTCTCACAGGCTCTTGAGCTTTATCAGTCTGCCTCTGTTCAACTTGTCAAAAGATTTCACTCCTAAATATATCCTATCATATAGCCCAGCAGATCCTGCAAAACAGCAGAAACAAATAAACAAATAAGCAAAGATATCTAAGCAAGCAAAGCACAGAAGTCTGTTATCACAGAAGCTTGTTATCTTTCCAAGTGTAGACCACCAAAATTATGCAGTGAAGCTCATGGAGGGTTCTTTTTCCGAACCAAGGAGAAGGAAGATAATTTTGGATAATTTCATGGCGGATTTTTTTTCAGAATCAAGGAGAAAGAGGATAATCAGGATAATTTGCATCACATCTAATTTTTGCAGCCTCTTTCTCACTGCTGGTGTAGGCTTTCTGCTGTTTATGAAAAGTCCAATATTTGCATCTTTATGAATGAAGATGAAAGAAACATTACTGACATGGTGTCTGAGGAGGAGTGGAATGGAGAATAAGTGTTCTGCACCCAAGGAAGAGTACTTAGAAAAACAGTCTGCTGTTGTTCAAAATATTAGGATTTAACTTGTGATTATAACTGGCAATGATGCAGTTATAAGGAAGGGAAGAATACTGAAAGGGTGCTAGTCTGTGGCCTAGATATATCAGAAGAAAGGAAATAATAATACTGATTTTGCAAATACGCTCACATAAATATGACATGCTGGGTAGCAGGAACTGAAAAGTGTATGTGATTGATTTTGGGTATCCTTTCACTTGACAGCATATCTTACCTGCAAGAGTTACATTGTAAACACAACCAGAATTCCTCTATGTTTCCACTGCTTCAGATTATAACCTGGCGTTTACTAGATGTTATGTTGTATTTGCTGCTACATTGTGCATCAGCTTACTTATTAACTAAAAATGCAAGTAAGATAAGTATACAATTTTCCAGCAACCAGTCATAAAGTATATGTTTTCGTTTTCTCACACAGCTTGCCTACTATTCGGTAACTCACCAAATTAAATCAACTGGTGTCTCTGCTCTACAGCAAAAAGTATAAATGCAAAGCATTTCAACCAATCCCCCAAATACTGTATTCCCTCCAAAATATCACAATACTTCATAATCCAAATTCTTTTCCAGAAGAATAACTGATACTGAGATGTTACAGTATTCTTTTCATGGATAAGACTGACACCAGGTTAATCTTGTGCCACTTTGGTTTAGTATTATTGTAGACTGCACTGGCATTCCTCTGCCTAAAAATTACAAGATATACACTGAATATAAAGTAGGCTCTGCCTTCAAACTTGGAAAGAGATCTGTCCTGCTTTTTTAATCAGGACATCAGAAAATTATTTGGCTAAAACATTTTTAGTTTGTTTAACATGTCTTTGGCCCTAGATCAAAGATAACTTTTTACTGGTCGATCATACTTTCCGTAAGTTTTGTTTCTTTGTAATCATGTGTGCCAGCTACATTAAAAAAATTAATTCTATGAAGAAATTTTGCTGTTCACAGAGTATTGACTCAGTTCTGCTTCTATCGGTACCAACAATTATATTGCCATTGACTTGAGAAGAAGTAGAGCTATGATGTGTGTGATTACATAGGTATGGGGCCTGTTCTTCTTTCTTCAGCAATTTTCACTTAAGGCAAATTACAGACTTCTGCAACCATCATGAGGAACTTCAACACTGAACTCCACCTAATCTTGTCTGATTAGAAAGCTAATGCTCTATTCAGATGATGAGATTATTGTGTTCAAGATTTCAGCATGCAAGTGTCTTAAGAAACTTCTCCTTTCAATTGTCAAGGTGAAGCTCTTTTTACTGCCTGCAGCATTAAATACAGTAAGAAACACTTACTAACTGCCTTCTAAATTTTCATCCATCTGATAAACAGAATGATCTTATTCTTGATAATGATTTCCTTCATGTAATCATAGGTTCAGCTAGAGAGTCTTCTGAAACAATATTGATTGCTTATTTGCATGATTTGCTTATTTGCTGCATGTAAATATAAACAGAAAGGTAATCCATTTCTCAACATTATTTCACAGAATCACAGTACTTTCTGAGCTGGAAGGGACCCATCAGGCTCATCAAGTCCAATTCCTGGCTCAGCACAGGACACCTCAAGAGTCATACCTGAGAGCATTGTCCAAATGCCTCTTTAACTCTGTCAGGCTCATGCTGTGACCACTTCCCTGGGGAGCCCATTCTAGTGCCCAGCCACTCTGTGGGTGAAGAACCTTTCCTGATATACAACCTAAACCTCCCTTGACACAATTTCAGGCCATTCCCTCATGTCCTGTCTCTGGTCACCCCAGAGAAGAGATCAGTGTCTGCCCCTGCACTTCCCTTGTGAGGGAGTTGTAACTGCAGTGAGGTCTCCCCTCAGTCTCCTTTAGGCTGAACAGACCAAGTGACCAAGCCTCTCCTCATTCAGCTTCCCTTCCAGACCCTTCACTGTCCTCGTTGTCCTCCTTTGGACACTCTCTAATAGCTTAATGTTTTTCTTACGCTGTGGCACCCAAAACTGCCCCCAGCACTTGAGGTGAGGCCACTCCAGTGCAGAGCAGAGCGGGACAATCCCCTCCCTTGCCCAGCTGGCGACGCCCCCCAGGACAGGGTTGGCCCTCCTGGCTGCCAGGAACTGCTGACTCGTGTTCAACTTGCCATCAAACAGGACCATCAGGTCCTCTTCCACCGTGTTTCAGCGTCTCATTCCCCAGTCTATACACACAACTGAGGGTGCCCCATTCCAGGTGCAAGAATCCAGCTGTCGCTCTTGTTAAACTTTGCATGGTTGGTAATTGCCCAGCCCTCTCATTTCCCAAGGATTTTCACATGTTCTTTCCACCTTAGAGGGACCCAATAGCTCCTCCGAGTTTTGTACCACCTGTGAACTTGGTCAGTATCCCTTCCAGTACTGCATCCAAGTGGTTTATGAAGGCATTGAAGAGCACAGGGCGGAGGATGAAAACTCTGCTAGTGACAAGTCACCAGTCTGATGTCACCTCAGTCACTGTAACCCTTTCTGCCTGACCTCTGAGCCAGTTGCTCACTCATGGCAGGGTGTATTTAATTAGCTGTGAGCTGGACATTTTGTCTAGGAGGATATTATGAGAGACAGTATAGAAAACCTTGCTGAACCCAAGAAGATTCAAGCAGCTTCCTTTGATCAGCTAGGTCGTTATTTCAAAGGACTGAGTGTTTAGAAGGTATTAGCTTGCCTGTAAAAATTTTGAGTAATGCAATTTTCTTAGCTTACAGAATGAAGAAGTGAACATTGCAAAATGTACTAGAATTTATATTAAAATTATATCAAGTTAAATGTCCTTGTCTGACAAGGTAACGTTCTTGTCATTAGAACAGCTGCCACTCAGAGTATGTGATGATATACAACATTCCACTTGAATAAATATCCAGTTAAGAAAAGTACACAAATCTTCAGTGGATTTAAACACAAAGCCATAATCATGATCAGCAAGTACACTGGTGTTCTAAATGTATTCTTAGGGCCCTAACTTACATCACTGAAGTTCATGGAGTTTTTGTCATTCTGTTTAGCATGACCAGGATCAGAAGCTGGCACAGATTTTTAGCTCCAAGACATTGTTCTGTCATGAGGTTTACCCAAAGTTCATTAAATTCTTCAAAATTTTTGGCACAAATGTCATACCAGTAGGAAAGCTGGGTAATCAGGAATACACCTAAACTTCCAGAGAGAAAACTGACTTACTACTTTCAATGAGGCTAACCCAAATTTGTATGAAGATAAACACGATTGTTGTTTTTCTTACTCGGGAACAATTTTTGCTTTTCCCAGTCCCTGACTGAAAGTGCTTACAATGTGCATGATTCTTAATTAGCTCAGTCTCCCTGGTAACTGCTGGGAGAATAGAGACCATTGTTATCCTATGGTTGTGTACAGTAGTTCCCATTGTGAGAGGATAGGAAGAAATGGGACGGACTTTCAAGAAAACCAGTAAACAATTATTCTAGAGGAAATTTCAAACTGTTTTGTAGACGTGAAGTGTTGCAGATGATGTTACTTCACCCTCACTTCCAAGTTTTCCTTAAGTGATTAACAGAAGAAAATCATTATGCCTTCAACTTATATTTCAGAAATCATATTTTCTTGAATAAAATGCTGCTGTCTTTAAAAATAAAATGTCGTTTCCCTTTTCAGAATATGGACCTCAGGACTCTAAAAAATACAAGAAGATTAAATAAACTAATACTTTATTTATTTACACTGACTTGAGGTAAGTCTCCTCAAGTAGCTGAGTAGTTCATTTCCCAAAATTTAGGAAGTGTTTTTTCAGGACTTTTAAAGGTTGTAGGGTTAACAATAAGAAGTAGTCATGGAATGACTGAGGACTACAACAGAAGTGTAGGCAATATGAATCCACAAATTTAAGTTGTAGTCCAGAGGATAAACAAATGAACACAATGAAGATTGTGAATGACAGAAATTTTGGGGGACTTTTGGGGGATTTTGATGTTTCAAAAGCATCATTTATGCTCAAACATGGGTGATGTGAGGGATGTGAGAGAGCAGAATCTTAATTTCTGGATTATTTATTGGCAAAAACCTTATTAGCAACCAGAAAAGACAATCAGGATTAAACAATGACTAACTTAACTGGAATAGTCATGTACAAAGAGCATGTATCTAGATGTCTATTATGTGATATAGAATTATCAAGTGAGTTGCCATCACTGCAAGCAAAAATTTATGTATTTTTTATGAATTAGTGTGAATTTTACTTTTTTTACCGATTACGTGAGAAGCTACATTAGGTCAAGCTGGCTGGGCTTTGAATTGAGGGTTGTCAGTAATATAAAACAGGAATATATAAAACATCTGCTGCAGATGTTGATATTTTCTTTGACACATTAGCTTCATTTGCACTTAAAGCAAAATCTGACATTAAGAAGAGTGACACCTTCTTTCCATTATTTCACCAAATTTAATCCTGAATAGTAAAATTACTTCTAGCAAAATTGTCCCTGCCGTTTGTGTTGCAAGCTGCAATCGCCTTCTTTCTTGTATTAAAGAAACCTAAGCAGCATTACTTCATTTGCTTATATTATCAGATTTCACCCCAAAGGTGATCTCATTATGACCAGTGAAATTATTCTTGTCTAGCTGCAACAGGAAAAGTACCTTTTGGTTTAGACATAATTGAGAAAAGTTCTAAATGCACCTGTCAGCTACCACAGATAGAGATTAAATGACTGAGAAAAGCTCCTGCAATTCAGACTGGCTTGACTTTCTGTTTTAAAATCCACTATGAAGTCTGTAATACTTTAACACTTTAAAATAGCCTGGGGTTTTGTGAATATGGTATATTCTTTTTATTTTTAAATTCCTTTTGTTTTTCTTTTTTTTCCCTGATTTTTCTCTTTTCTTTTCTAAACCCAATGTACTGATTTCTGCCTCTTCCTATTCAGTCGAAAATAATCTTCTCCTGTTTCAAACTTATGGCTAGGAAGTAACATTTTCAAGCTGCGAATAAATGGAACAATTTCACTATGTTACACATACTGTGTGTACGTTTAGAAAATCTTTATTGAGCACGCAGAGTAATTAATTTTCATAACCTCATTTGTCATGACATTATTCCATCATGTAACTTCAAGGGATGTTGTTTCCCATCCCACAATCCCAATCATGTCTTTGTAAGTGTACTGGGATGACGGTACACAGCAGAAGGAAAACATGCCATCTTCATTTCCATAGTACCTCTCATGCCTAAACTAATTCAAAGAACTGTAAATAATACAATCAAGAAAACCAGAAATTTATATCCTACAGTAAAATACAGAGTTTTAAATGGTTGTTGTTTGGCTTAATATGATGTTAGAATTAAAATTTTTAATGTTTTAAATATTTTTTAAAAACCCTTGAGTATACATCAATGGAATACAGAAGAATTTGGGAGCTGAATTTTCCTTCTCTCAGCTGACAGCCTTTCAATCTCCTTTTTCCCCAGTGACTGCCTGTAACACTTTTTTCCTTGAAGTAGAATTATTGCAAAGATGAACAGAAAAATGTTAGAATAATACTTTCAAACAAAGTATAGCATCAGTTAAGCACCACTAAATTAATTCAAGAATTCATTTAAAGAAGAAAAAAAATTTTAGGAAAAGATTAATGACCACAACTTATGATGCAGGTATTTTCCAAATAAGAGCTTTCCTTTTGTCTCTTGTTACAATAAACCACATTTTTTCATAAACTAATGTGTCAGTTGCTTACATCCAACAGTAAAAATTCCTTCAAGAACAAACACATCAAAGAACAAAACAGGTGCTGTCTGTGTTAGCAAGGGGAACAGGAGAGTAGGAGTCAATTTGTGCAGTGAAACCAGTGGTGATGAGGACAGATGTCCTTCCTGACTCCGCTGCCCAGCTCGGTCCCCTGAGCTGTGTGACCATCATGTTTCTGCCACATTCGGGGTGCTGGCTCAGCCTTCTCTGATCCTGTTGTGCAAAGCAGAACAAAGGTAAGTGAGCTGGTTGCTTCAAAACTAACAGACTAATGAAGATGCACTTTTAATTGATTTTCTGATGCATATTGAGCCAATAATATGACCTAATAGTAGAATAGTGTTGTAGAAAACAAGTTTTTAAAGAAAGAACACCTTAAAGGAAAAGCATTTGGACATGTGAAAATCAGGATGGTGAGGGGAATCAAAACTTTATAAAGTTTGCCAAAGTTTACTTTTAAACATGTCATTTTTCTAGAGAGCCACTAACTATTTTTATACCCAAGTTTAGGATTTACATATTAATTTGAACTAAATGTAACTAAGTAGTAGTGCACCCAAACCTGCTGACTTTATCCGTGGAAAAAACACGGAGTCTTCCCCAAAAGGAACATGATTAGCTAAGTTCTCCGATCAGATACTCAAGTTATATAAGGTATGAAGTCCTGTAAGGTATCTCTTTCCCTGTTTACTATCATTAGCTTGGTTATCTACCACCCAGAAGTCTTCACCATGGTATTAAATAATGAGCAAAAACACTGTTTGCTGTACATACGTTAACTGTATCATCTTCCAGTGAAAGGAAATCAAACACATAAGGTTGGTGCAAGGAAAGGGACCACCAAGTAAGAGCTAAGCTAAGGTACACAAAATTATCTATAGAACTGCTGATGAAAATGAGCAAAATATGGTTATTGTAAATGTCCTGGGAAGAGATATGGACAAGAATTTTGAAACAAATTATTTAATTGCTTTTTCACAAATTTTTTTTCCATTCTCAGGGACAAGAGGAGAGAAAACAACGAGTGAATGCTTGTTGGGCAAAAAGGACTGTGAATGTTGCTGAGGTGAAGACAGAAATCACCTTTCTGATACATCTATAATCCAGTGAAGCAGGACAGGTGCTAGTAATAAAACCTCTAGAGATAGGCAGCAGTTTGGTTTGAAAGGTTAATTAAAAATCGAATTAATATTACAGGAGAATTGTGTCTTTTTTTTCTTTTTCACTTTGGATAAAACAAAAGCACTACAGGAGCTACATAATTCTATAGAAAAGGTTTTTCCTGAACACCTTCAAGGTATATCCTCTTCATTTTTGAAAAGTAAAATACAAAATAAGTAAAATATTGCTATTTAGATGACTGTTTCAAATGATCACCATAGGCACAAAGCCCAAATATACAAAGAAATAAAATCTAATTAGTCTCAATTTCCTTTTATTGGAAAATGTTAAGTAGCAGAACTCCTTACAGTTCTCTACTTGAGAAAGACTTTTATCGTCTATGAGTTGTTGTAGTCCGGAGGGGGAAAAAAAAATCAATAAACCAAATCAAACCAAAACCAAGCAAACAAAAAACCCTAACCAACCAACTAACCAATCAACCAAGCAGCCAACCAATAAAAAGTTAAAAGGCAATAAAATTTATTATTGACTAGCATGCATAATGCAAATGACAAAAAAACTTCTTAACCCCAGCTCCATACTTTAAATTTCATTTAACATAGTTTAGTATTTTAAATGTAGTCCTGGAGTCAAGACAAGGCTCAAGACAGCCGCTGCAGTGGCTAGGGCTCACATCTATAAGTGATGCTCTGCAGCTAATGCCTAATGCAGATTCATTAGAAATAAATAATTTCACAATAGGTATAATCTGAAGCGTTTTAAATAAAAATGCTACATCAAATCAGTCCTTCTTGAGAAAAAAAATTTAGGCTTTACCTTCCTTATATTACTGTGGAACTACATGAAATACATTCATATAGGTACAAATCTCATTAGCTCCAGAATGCAAGGATTTATTAAAAAATGCTTATCATCAACGTCTCATTAGAGAGATGAAATTTGTTATTTTCTTTGTTGCAAACATATATTCCAACTGGAAACTAAAAACGCAGGTCTTCTGTTTTTAAAATAACAGTGCAAATCCCTACCTGCATTAATAGAGGACAATAATTCAGATAAAAACATATATTTATTTACCCTGCTACTCTCTGTGCCTTTTTCTCACTTCCAGACCCTTCAGCTGACTTCATTCTGTAAAGGAGGTATAAAATAAAAGAACCATAAAGAATGGAAAAGAAACTGATTTAGTCCATTGTCTTGCCCAAAGACAAGATCAAAACTGTTCATAACACCTGTCCTTCAGTGATAAAGATACTATAATCTGTCCAGGCCATCTACTTCAGTATCTAACTATCAAATTGTGAAAATACTGGCTTTTGTTTTTCTTTTTTTTCCTTTTTTCGTTTTTTTTAATGCTTAGCCTAAATCATGATTCCTGCAAACCGAGCTCTTATTTCTTGTCTCAGAACAAACGCTGGTGTTTGTCTTCCCATTTTCAGATACACTTTATGTTTTTGAACACAAGACATTGTACCTTTGGCTGTACAGCCAGAATTAATTTTATGTTCTTCCGTTCGTTCATATTTTTGTAAGGTTCAATTTGTTAGGCATATCATGTTTTCCAGCAGGTTGTTCTTACCGTATCACGTTTTGTAGTAGGTTTCCTCTACTGATTCTCAAGTTGTCCAAAATTTTAATGAAATACAGTCATCAAAACTGAAAAAAAAAGCACTTTATTTTAGTATTTTTCAGTTTCAAACACAGTGGACATACTACTTCATATATCTTACCAAAGATATTTTTATTTAAACATCCAAACATTGTGCTTGATTATTGGTTTTTAGTATGACAGTGCTGATAGATACTCAGGATAGCTACTAATACTCTCTCATCTTTCTTTGCAAATTTGTCATTTGCTATCCTACATTTTTCATTTTATTATTCCAAGCTTCTTCACTTTGAAATACTTCTGTCTTTAATGTTGGTAATATTTTTTTTCTAAGGATCTGCTGGCATCCTGAGGTCTTCATTCCATTGTCATTTTTTACTATGGGATTTTTTTTACTAATGGTATTTTTATTTTCATCCTAGAAATCATGAGTTCTACAATTTCATTACCACAATCGTAAGTGTTGCTTTTCACCTTCAAATTCTCACAGAGATCTATACTGATTTGAATGTCAGCCGCATTTCACCTTGCTTTCTTTCTTAAGGTTGAAACAACAAATGTGTCCAATACATTCCAAGAACTTGTTAGTATTTTGCATCCTACACGCTGTACTTCTACCAAAGCTCAGCCTAGTCTGAAATTATTTCATCTGCCTCATCACCTTTGCCTGATGTTTTACCCTGACTGACAACAAAAGCACTTTTGTGATTTTTCTCTTTTATCATCCTTTTAGACTTTAAACAGGTATAGCTACTGACAGATTCTGCTACTCAGAGCAAGCATGTGTGCCTCAATATATGGAATAATATCTTACTTCTCTTCTTTGACTGTCATTCCTAACAAGGTTTCATATTCTATATTAATATTTGAATCACGAGATTTAAGAAACTACTGTTAGGCCAAACAGATGATTTTTATCTGCTTAATTTGTTTTTGTTCTTACTTCACAAATGGATGTATTACTAACTGGGTTTCCAAACAGTGCAGTACGATAGAATGGTTTTTAAACCTGGTGCATGCATAACACTAAAACAAATCACCCATGTTAAAAAATGACAATATTAAGGGTAGTAGAAGTTTTCTAAAAATAGAAAGTGTCTGATGCAAATTTTAGATATTAAATTTTTCAGCAGCTCATTAATGCTGAGAAGTTGTCCAGCTGTGCTAATATCATTATTACCCTAGCACCAAATACTTATCCTAGTGTCAAAGTGTATTTCTATTACTATGTTGTTATTTCCTTAGGAAAAATATTTTTAATTGTTGTATATACTTGTACTTCTAAATTATATCAGAAACAATAAATGGACTGTCTGGTACAATTACAAAAGTTTACTTGCATTTTCATTAAATTTTCCTTAAGAACATTTTGCAGCTGAACAAGAAAACCTTTTAAGCCCATTGCTTTTTTTAAGGATTCCTTTAATTGCTGTCTTAGTAAGACATTTAACTAATGTAATTTAAATTGTGTGTTTTCTAGAAAGTGCATCTTAATGTGACTATTATTCTGATGTGTTGTGCAATTTATTGTATTTATTTTTATGTCTGTTCAATTAATCAATTGTGAACATTTTGGAGATAAATAATATGATTTGGCAATAAGAGCACAGTACCTCTATTGTGTCTGAAGCAACAGCTACTCAGAATCCTAGAGAAACTTAGAAAAATTAAATGGTTGCAGAACTATGAGCAAGAATTTTCTCTGAAAACCCACATTTCAAGCCACAAAATTCTCTAGCAGGATACACACTTAGGTAGCGAAATAGAAAATAAAGTAGTATGTTATCATTTATTAGGCTCTTTTGTTGATCAGATAGAAAGTAATCACACTTTCTGTGGCAGCTACTAAGATGTACAATTTTCAAATAAACTTTTTCCTGGGTAAAAAACATAACACATTGTTCTTCGATATTCTGAGGGCTATTCACCTCTGCAGACATGCAGTATGCAAACTAAACTTCTTTGCTCCAGCTAAGGTTGTACTTTGCTGACTGAGTGATTTACCTTTCCAAGAGAAAAAGCAGTATTTGCACCACTAACCGTCCCTGAGACTTTACTGGGGGAAGATTTCCTCATCATTTTGATATAATTACATAAGATTCTAGGTATGAAAACCACCCTAGACAGAAATACATCTGGGTATGTCCTGGCCACAGTCCTTGTATCCCCAAACTTACCCATTTAGGGCACAGCACAGGCCCTAAATGATGCTTTAAGACAACTGTAAACTGTTTTTACCCTTTTCCGTGAAACTTTCTATTATCAGAATGAATCTGCTTTAGATTGTATTGGCAGAAACTGACACAAATTAGAAGTGCACATGAATCCTAAAATAGTTTATTTGGAAGAATATGTACCTTTGAAAAAGTCTTACAGTGAACAGTAAAGTAAGAGCTGGTGCAGCTAGAATAATCTGAAGAAATCAGATTTGTCTACTAACATCTATAGATTTGTCCTCCAAAATTAAAATAATAACTTGTTAAATATATTTACTTGGATTTTTTTTCTTTAATATCTGTATGTGGGCCTTAAAGGCCCATGAAAGTCAGATCCCCTTGTCAGTTCAAAAACAGGCAGGAAACCAAAATATTCTCAATTTTTAAACTTCTAAGGTAAAAAAATAACAAACAAACAGCATAACAAGATAAGCATTGAACTCAGCCATTCAGTTGTTTTACTATTCCATTATTTGCCATTCAGTTCTTCTTCCCTTTGTTGTTTATCTAAACTGTAAGCTGTTTAGGGTGAGGGGGTTGTTTTCTGACTCATTGTTAATACAGATTTCTGGCATTCTGTACTAACAAGCAACATTATAAACAACAACATGTGTATTCTCTTTCATATAAACAAAATAGAATTTTTAATGATCAAGAGGAAGGCTTAGAAAACAGACTCTCCACCTCAGAGTAGAAAACTGGAAACTAGCTGAGATGAAATAAATGAATGAGCCAGACCCCTAAAGTTAAAGCAGAGAAGTTGGCAGTGCCAACAGCAGCAAGAAGCATTGGAAGGACAGAAGGGAAGCTTCTGTTCAAGCACTGGAAAGGGTTGAAAATGAGACATGAGCAAAGCAGTCTAGTGTGAATATAGCTCTCATTCAACAGAAACTTAATGTTTCTAACTAGAAGTCTCACATATAGCTTCCAGAGAGTTGAAATTGCTCGAGTCAAAATGCTGTTGGGAAGAATATTCCAGGCTTTGCACCAACACTGTTCAACAGATAACAGTGACTGGGTCTGAAAGAAAGTATTTCCCTTTCTCGCTGGCCAGTTCAGCAATATCACAGTGACACTGCAACACAGTTATTTTACAGACACCTCTATCTGCAGTCTAATGTATTTCTTTTCTTTTTAGTGGAAGAATTTACTACGCCAAGGCTAACCAAAAGTATTAGTAAATACTGTTTTCGTTTCAAAATGGAAATAAACAATATGTGTGTTTATCACTGCAGACACTATATAATCAGTAGATTACCAGATTCTCTTAACTGATTAAGAAAATTATTATGTGTGTAATTGCATGTACTGAGTCTACTTAAGAGGGAAACATGATAGGGAGGTTTATTCATTTGTGCAAATAGCTAGATGTAAAACAAAACAGACATTAAATGAGAAGAATTAATTCATAGTTGTATGTATGGAATTTGTGAGAATACATTAAGAAAGTAAAATGCACATTTGCCAGTCCTAAAGATGGGGACTCAAACCACATTGCAGAAAAGCATAAACTAGTTTTCAGTCCTGAGTGGGAGTATTCCTATTTATTATAATACATAACAGCAATTCTATATATCACAATGATTAGTAAATTAGATATAAATGTCTTTGACTAAGTCTTGCTTCTCAGTGTATTTACGTATAAATTTTGTGTAAAGTCATTACTTTTGTCACTTTACCTGAAGTGATGTTACCTGCTTATTTCAAGACAAAGCTCTAAATAATTTTTCTTTTTTCTCACCTGAAAAACTCACATACTTCTGTATCACAGCAAAACTATCATGAAATATAATTACTGTTATAAAAATTTTCCCAATGTACCTGGAACTACAACCTAGAAACTGTGATGTTCACTGCAGGAGAATTGGTAAAAATTATACTGAAACATGCAAATAATGGACACATGGATAAATACTAGTAAAGAGGGAAGCATGAACTTGGCTTTCTAGAGTCAAATAATTTTTCACAAATCTCTTGGACCACTCTAGATACATATCAGCTCTTAATTTTTCTATTACATGTAATCTTCCTGGATCCAACCTTAATACACAGAATGCTGTATACCATTTCTTACATTTCACTAAATATATTTTCAAATGTCAGTTAACTCTTGGCACAAACAAATCTGGCAGAAGGTGGCAAACATAATTAAAAGATGGAAAAATCACTTCTTTGCTCAACACTAACAACTTTCTACACTAATTAATTTTTAATGCTTTTGCTTCACCATTTCATTAACCTGCTTGCTCTACAGTTTATATTCCTTTTTTTTTCCTTCTTTGCTAAATCTATCTGTTTCAAATTTGGAAATCTGATGCTTAAGACTGTGGTTCCAAAAGTCCTTTACTTCAGCAAGAAAACTGTGAAAAATTATTTTTTGGTGTTTTTAGTGGGGATATCTAGATGTCTTTTGAAATACTCTTTCTCAAATGCAAGACTACGGTAGGTAGTAAAAATAAAGACAGAAACTGGATGAGAAGCAGAAATTATTCCAGGAACTAGGCAGAGCATTAGGAAAAATATGTTAACGTATGTGTGTTGCAAGACTAAGAAGGTGGACAAGATCATTTTGCGATAGCTTATACCCAAGCACTTGTATCACTCAAGCTGAGAGGGAAAATTAAATTATATGTAGAAATTCCAGCAGATACATGCTACAACCTTAATTAAATGTCTCTAAGGGATTTTTCTGTTTTTTGTTTATTAATCCATTAATGCAACTCTATTGGTGTATCTAACAGTGGAAGCTACAGTACAGGCAGGACATATTATCACCATGTCATCTGATCCTACTCAGGACAATAGTAGTAGAGAAAATTATCACAGGTCTTTGAAGAAAAAACCTTTTTCTCCCTGTAAAGGTGAGATAATTATCAATGTTGTGAAAAGAACATTTGAATAACCACGAGTGATATAGTAGGACAGGATGAGTGACAGCATCAAGGTACCTGTCGAGAAAGTTAGAAGGAAAGTCTGAACTGGTAAGGTTCCACCAAGGTGTTTTGGTATCTAATATTAATAATTGTACTGACAACAAAAAAAAAAAACATACTGGAAAATCTCTTATTTCCTAAAATGTCTTACTTCCTGCCTATTTCCAATAGCAACAACTTGTATCGGGATGTTTTTACAACTTAGTATTTCAGAAATTAAAACTAGATGCTGACAAGGAAAATTGCAAAGCTCAATCTAAATTTTTCAATGTAGGGAGTGAAGTTATTTTTTTGTTTGCTAAACTATGCTAAGGAGTTATCTTAGACTCTCAATGATGATTAACAAACAAAAGCTTTCCAAATTAACTTTATTATTCAATGCTCCTGTTTTCCATTTGCTATATTTTCATGGTTGTAGTCTGCATTTCAGATAACCCACACCCTTTTAGAAGAATCAGGCCTTGAGAGTAAGCACTGAGATGACATGCAGAGGATCAGAGGAAGAAGCATGGACACTACTGAGGAGCAAGAATTGTGGAGGAATTCTTTTGCAACCAGTCCACACTTACAAACTGCTCAATTAAACATGATTTTTACCTATTTATTTTAAAAACCATGAAGTTTCACAAATGAGAAAGAAGTGTGAGACTTTTAATTGCTATCAATGACTTTTCATATGCATTATTATTTTCCCACAGCCCTTAGCATCAAGTTACCTAAAGTTTGTATCATCTATTTTTGATACAACTACCTACCTGTGTTTCTAAATGTATTCACAGCTTCAACTTCTGCTGCTGTCTTTATGTATGAAAAACTGTTCCACAGACATCCCTCTGGTATACCTGAGATCTTCCACAGAATCATTAATGCTATATGGATTGATAGATTGCTATGTGCTGAATTAAACCATTCTTTTTGAGTTAGACAAAAGACTGCCTAACTCATGGCATTTAGAACGTCAAATTTCTGAAAGAGGTATTCATTCCTCCAGTGTCCTAATAAGTTTTGCACATTCGTTGAGTGACTCAAATACTTCCTCTCTTTTTGTAAAGTCTGACCTTCCTTACAATCTTACCAGAATCTTTGCTTTTTTACAAAACAAGGAAGAAGTTTGTTTGAAAGTACTTTTAATTGTCTGCTTACATCTTAGAGATTATTCATGAGTGGGAATGTGAATGTGCAGGAGGTGAACCTGCTGCTCTGAAAACAGGGAAGCCAGAGCTGCTCCTGTATCACCATCTAGTGGGGAAGAGCCCTGCTGCCCATAACACAGCCAAGATCCAGGAATGTGAGAGCAGGTTCTTGACTGAATTCCCCAGCTGATGGATTGCACACTACCTGCTTTATCTACATCTTTATGCCCCGAGATCAATTAACTTCCACATAGGAGGCTGGATGCTACACCAGAGTATGTTCAAAATAACAACCTAAGAGATCTGGGTACATCACCTTTTTTAACCTTTCACCTCCTTGGACCAAAACATTCAGCATGTTTTTTTGAATGTCAGAAATTTCGTGTTTGGAGGTGAAAAACTAGAAACTGTTCCCTAACTGTCATTTAGAGTAAAGATTCATTAGAAATAATGGGTTACTTGCAAACTGAGCCACAAAATTGGCATAATTATTTTAGGAAAATAACACAACTGGGCACAATTTGCCCAACTCCTGAAACAAGGACAAGAAGGCACTACTGGAAAAATCATGTCTGTAGGGTAAGCATTCAAAGAACAGAGAAAGATTTCTAACACTTATTATCCTTTATTGTAACATTAAAGCAGTAACTCTAACGAAATAGTAAGGGAAAAATTTGGTTCCAAGATAAATTTTACATCCAGTAGGGCTAAAATTTAAAAGCTACATTGATATTTTTAGTGACATTAGAAGGACATGGTTACTATTCTCAAAATTTTAATGGAGCTGACCATAATGCATGATGCATAATTTTAATGGAGCTGGTATCATAATGCATGTACTTCCAATAGATTTCAGCTATTAAAGAGTGTCATTTTTATCTTCACATATCAATATAGCATTTAGGATTTTTTTTTCTGGCCTGTGTATTTTCATACCTAAATATATTCACAGAATGTGTCAGGTTGGAAGGGCCCACAGTGGGTCACCTGGTCCAACCTTCCTGCTCAAGCAGGGCCATTCCAGAGTACAGGATTGTGTCCAGGCTTGGATATCTCAGGTGAGGGAGACTCCACAACCTCTCTGGGCAATCTGTTCCAGTGCTTGGTCACTGCACAGTAAAGAAGTTCTTCATCATGTTCAAGTAGAACTTCTGGGCACAGCACACTCAAAGACCCCAAAACAAACAAAAACCAAAATCCCAACCCCAAAGAATCGTAGCCATCTTGCAAGACGGTAGTGTTAAAGAGTGCCTTTCTACCTAGAGAGGGGATCAGGAGGTCAACAGAATCAACCACCACCTCAAAAGTTCCCAGGGCTCACAACATTTTCTTGTATGAAAAGGAAAGCTCTACATTTGATTGAAGACAAGCAAACAACAAAACTCACTGTGTGAGTAAAATACCCTAATTTACACCTTTTTTAAAGAACTCATCCAACTCTAAGCAAAAGCAGACATTACTCATTTGCAATGTGGTAAACAAAATATTGCAAATCTTTGTTGTTATTTTGTAAAATGAGTTTTCCTTCTCCTTTCACTTTTGAAGACCATGGTTGCAGTTGTACACCATGTGTGCTTTCTAGATTAGATAACCAGGCCTGATGGTGAAACATAAACAGAAAGTGCAAAACACTTCTCAGACCAGAAGTTACGCAACTGCAATAAATTTAAATATTCTCATGCCTAATATGTTCAAAGAAATATGATACCAATATTCATGATTTTTCAGACACCGGCACAAGTAACTCGCCTTGCCTGGCCTTAAGCAGACAAGGAACTCTAATTCATGGATCCATTCATATCACTTGGGAGGGTTCTGGAAAAAGCTCTCCTGCACCAGTGCAACTTGCAGAAGTTTTATGCCAAAATTCTTTCCACATGTTCCTTGCAGCCAGTGCAGGCTTAATAATTAATAACTTTGATTAACTTTAATAAATTGGAGTAAAATTACCAATTTTCTCCTGCATTTGCTTTAATCTATATTCCTTCCTTTCTTCCCGAAAAATGAAAATGGCTCTTGCCTATACAGTTCAGTATGGTTCAGGGCATTATCCTGTGAGAACCAGAGAATAAAAGAGAAAGTAAAGAAAAAACATGGTTCTGAGAAGGAATCTGGAAAATTTGTCAAAGATACTGAAAGTAAAACATTTAATTGCAGGCATTAACAGAAGTGTAAACTCCAAAGGGATCCAATACTGTGACTCTAGGAGATGAAGTGAGGAAGGGAAATGGAGTTTCTCTTTAACATGGCAATAGACTGAAGAGACTAAGAATTGAGAAGAAGATGATAGGCTTTTATACATGCTTTTATTTTGTTTAACAAAAACTTTTTGAGGGATTGAATTGCCACTTGAAGTTAAGGAGAAGAAGGAATAGAGAAATAAGGAATAGTTAAAAAAAGGACAAAACCCAGAAATTTCAGCTAAATGACCCTTTGCATTTTATTATTTTAAAAAGTAAGTATGAAATTTACAATTTTCTTTAATCCCTCAGTACCTGCAATTGGGAAAGCTATATGTCAAAAAACCATACCATCTTACCTTAGATATTTAAGCACTTAAATTGGGAAGGGCAGGTTGGGACCCCAGCTCTCAGGCTCAAGACACCTCCATTTCTCCAGTTATTGCTGAAGAGAAAAGTTTTTGAGAGGTGACTGATAGGGAAGACGTGTGCTAATGTCTTTGCAAACAATTCTATGGGTTAAGGTATGGGTGTCGACATCTTTGAAATGGGTTTTAATATCTCTACTAACTTCAAGAAGTGGGTTTGTTGCAGAGCCCAGACAGCTTCATTCCTGAAACAGAAAAGTGGGCCTGCACAAGCCTGAACTTCTGAACTTTGGGGTAAAACGACAGGTTCAAGGGGGGTTATGTGGTAGGTGGTTCGGGAAAGCTGCACCTTCTCAGTACCTCAGCCAACTGGGAAAGGAAGAGGAAGCTTAGGATAAAAGGAGGCTGTGCCCTCCGAAACCTCAAGAGTGAAAAACCCTGAGGCCTGTGCCCTGGTGGACTCTCTCCCTTTACGCAAAAAAAGTTGCAAGACTCCTCTGTCTCCTTTATGGACCTTGGCTTTCCATAGCGTGATTTTCTGTACATGACTGAGCCCACCTGAGGGAAGCAGCCGCTCCGGCTGAGCGAGGACGATGCTCCGTCTGCAGAGATGAGGAGATTTCCTCACCTGGGGGACAGGTAGGTACGGTCTATAGAGGGTCTACAAAATTCTCCACTGGGAAGCATAAAACCAAACAAATCGGCAAACAAACAAACGAAAAAGACAACAAAACCCTCCTCAGTTTACCCAATCACTATTTAAACACTGTCACACGTTTCCACAACTCTACGAATAAAACGTGTTCGATGACTTTACCTGATGGCATTTAAGACCGTTTTGCGGGTGGGTGACGGCTGCCCACATTTCACACCGCCTGTTATGAAGCGTACTCACCACCTTGACCTGCCCGCGGTGCTCCAGCGCAGCAGAGCCCGGGGCAGGATCCCGCACAGCCGCCGTCAGACAAATTCTTTGGGATCGGCAGGAAAGGGGTTAAACGCAGAGCCTCGGCGCCTGGAACCCGGCGGACTGTTCCATTACCTCGAGAGGGGAGATCCACTTACACATTGCTAATTATTCGCTGTCAGATAATGTTAAGACTAAAAAAGGAGAGCTATAAGCAGACGTTATAAAGCATGAGAAGCAGGTCTGTGAGTTAAAACAGGTGAACCTGAGGTAAAATCCTGAGGGCGCCTCTGTCTTTTCTCCTGCGTGGGCAAGTTGCACTCAGCCCGGTCTGAGGGAGGAGGCGAGGCGGCACCCCGGTAGCGTGTTTGGGGCTCGCAGGGCGCTTTAGGAGTTTTAGATACACTTTAATTTCTCCCTTCAGCATCGCTAGAGTTTTCCTCTTCACTGGCTGCTTGTAACAGGCCTCGTTTGCCTGATCGGGACTGGGAGAAGAGGAGGAAGGGCGGGCAGGGGAGCGGTGACGGCAGGAGGGTTCTGAGGTGACAAAGGCGCGGGAAGCGGCCGGGGCAGCCCGAGGTGCTGCTCGGTCAGGGGGTCAGTGGCTTTCTTTGGTTCAAATAATAATAGAATCGGTCGCGCCGAGCCCACTGGAAGAGGTGTGACAAACAGGTTTGGGAGTCCTGAGCAGAACCGCGAGTAACTCGGCCGTATTTCACAGGCGGTGTTGCAGAGCCGGGGCTGAGATCCGCCCCAGGCGGTTCGAGAACAGGCGGAGGGCGTCTTCAGACGCCTGCTCACACCACGGTTTTAGAGTGCCTTAGAGACAGTGACGTGTGTTCTTTAGGATCGATTTAATATGTCCGTTTAGAAAAGAAAAAACCAAACCAAATACCTTTTTTTTTTTACTATTAATGATAAGAATTAAGAAAGTGAGGGACTGGGTTCTTAGGTCTGCGCCTTGGCAGAAGGAAACTGAGGAGTTTGAAGGAGCTGGTTTAAGAGCAGCTATTAGTGATAGAGAGCTTTCCATCATACTAAAAATATTTCAGTGGAATCATAAGTATGGGCAGTGCTTCCCAGGCAACTATAAAATGACAAGCCCACTTCCTTTGAGAAACTCTGAAATTTAAAAGCAGACCAAAACCACACAGAATCAACAAATTTAGAGCTTAAAACGAGGGAATAGGCGGGGCATTGTCTTTGAGAAACCAAATTAATTTTTTAAACATATTTTCTTCTATATTATTTATAAGAAGATTTCTTGTCTGCCTAATTATTATTTAGTGCCAGCTGAGCAGCATTGTTTCAGTTAATACTGTGGTAACATAGTATAGGTGGAGAGTCCACCTATTCCAGATAAATGTATAAGAGGTTGAACTACATTATAACCTGGGTCCCTCTGGAGTGCAACAGTGAAACAGCACCAGGAAGTGTGCTGCAATCATTATTCCTGCACTGTTTGTTTTTGTGGCTAAATAAGGGTCTGAGTGCACTAGACTAGCAATCCAGAACCTTTCTTGAGCTCTACATTACCACATAACCAAAAATAGTGTTTTATTAAAAAGTTGCACTATGTTTCTGCAATCAAAGGGAAGTGTATATGCTGGAGAAAACCTATTAGATGAATAGTACTGTAAATTTTTGCTTGGCACATGCAGAGCTCTAAGAGCTAATCCTTTAAATATCTGCAGATGGAAAAAGCCCCCATATTCCTAGGGGCAATAATTAAATATTATTCTACAGCTACCTAAACATGTAGTTGTATTCCTATAGCTAGGTTATTACAGCTCTATAACTTCCCTGAAATTACATGTGAAATTTTCTATTTCAGGCATTTTGACAGCAGTAAATAGCATTTTGAATGAAATTTTTGGGAACTGGACAGATTATATCTATTACATGTGAAGAACACCAGCCATAAAGAAGTCTCATATAGACATCTCTGAACTGCTTTTAGAAGAGGGTAAAGCTGGTAGAGGCCTGGTAAGAAAATCTTCATTTAAATATACACAATTTTGTTGTTGGGAGGGAAGATTATTAAAGGAGTGAGAAAGAGGAAGAAGGTGTAACTGCTATAGTTAATCAGTTAGGTAGGTCTTGAATGTTCAACTGTTACACAGTTTTCTACTAACTTCATAACCATGAAGGTCACTGGAATGATGTGTAACACAATGTCCATAGTAATGAAACAAAGACTCACAGCCAGGTTTTCAGACGTGTGTGGCACTCCTTCCCCTGTAGGCCATGTTATATTTTTGAGTTAATCATCAACAATAAAGGAATACTAAGGATTTTTCTCGCTTTTCAGGTTCTAGATGGTATTTATGAGAAGATGTAGAAAATAAAGGTATGATAAGGATATCATGACTGACTAACTGTAAAATAAAACATACTTCCCATTCAAAATTCAGATGGACTAGAAAAAACTGTGTTTACCTTTATAAATCTAGTTTTCAAAGCCAAAACAAACTCCCTAGATGTCTAGCACTAATTTTTTAGATTACCAATTTTTTTGTGAAATTTAATTCTTAAGGAAAGCTCAGATATGGGTAACATCTCAACTTAGCATGCCCCTAGGCTGGACAGTCAGCTTTAGTATTTCTGAAGATTATGAGGCAACATCTGAGTTTAGTAATAGGCAAAATTATTCACAGACAATCATAAACACAGAACATTTACATTTTAAATTAAAGGAAAAAAAATTGCTCTCACTGGTCTAAAAGAAATTTGATGTGAAAAAACTAAAAAAAGAAAATAATATTTTCAGGTTGGCACATACATAACAATTTTTGTGACAGTTTTTCATGTAAGTACTTTTTGTGCTATCCTATAATTTAAACAGAAATGGCTTTCGCAAATAATCTCTTTACCAGCAGATTATCCCTTATTTAACTGAACTTTTTATCCAGACATTATTCAATCACAAATTCCTTTTCTACAGTATTAAAATGGCATACCCATCAAAGTGAGTTTTTAATTCACTTTCTACTCATAGTACATTCTTCTTTTGTTTCTCTAGGCATTTGGCTATTCAGTAAACACGATTTATAAGAAAAAATAAACCCAGTAAGATAATTTTTTATAGAGACATCCTCTTTTTAAGCCAGTGATTCTTTAAGTTCAGCAGATGGAAATTCACATCATGGATTATTTTGCCAATGAAGAAGAATCAAAATAGGAAAATAAAGAATGTAAGGGCTTTTATATGCTGCCTCTAACCTTTGGGAGCAAGTAAGAAGGAAACAATCCAAAATGTTAGGGAAAACACAGCCTAATGGCAGAGAAAAGATAAACATTGCCCAAGGAAATGCAGGAGAAAAAAAGCACTTTAACCAGAGGAGAGTAATCACTAGTGTAGCCTGGAATAAACAAACGACTTTCTTAAGTCTGGAAACGAGGGGAAACAGCAATGGAAGGTATGAAAGTAATGAGTAAGTTTAGGAAAAAGTCTGGTGAATGAACGTATATGAAGTATTTTGTAGTGCATATGCACATATTTTCCTGACAGAGAAATGCATATTTTGAATGCTGCCAGGTTATTGTAATTTATGGATCTCTTTAGAAGGCAGTTGTCTTTAAAATTGGCAATGTATTCTTACTTAATTTGACTTGGTTAGTGCAGTGTCTCTGGCCAGAAAAAATATATGGCATCAGATGTTTTGATGCACTCTATTTATAAAGATTGTGTGTACATTCTTTTCCTCTGAAACCACGTGAATGTTTCACTCAAAATCTCAGCTCCTTTTTGGTTGACAGTCATCTTATATCTCTCTTGCTCTCCTTTTCTTACAGCTACATTCCCAGTGATTGCTCAGGCCTGTGTATGGGTTTCTGTGTCTTCTCTGCATCTGTTTCTATGGCATTTTATATCTTTTTTTCTCACACATGCCTATCCTCAAATATGCAACAAAACATGTGCCAAACACGTGTCTTTGTTTTTGGTGGTGACATGCACCCATGTTCTTGTGGAAGCTGGTTCCTTTTTTTCAGAAAGTTAAACTACTTCTTAAAATGATTTTGAAGAGCACTGTCTATGTTAATTAGCTGTAATATGTTTTATCTAACAGCAATTTTATGGATAACAGACCACCTTAATAAATTGAACCTAGCATGGAAAACATACTAGCAATAGCACAGGTATACAGATCACAGCCTCCTCAGGAGAGTCACTGTATAATTTTTCATATGAGTACTTGCACTGGAATGCAATCAACAATAGAAAAAGTTGGCAAATCTACAAAATGTTCAATAATAATTCAAAACTATAAATTAACAACGCTGTGCACAGTAGTGGTCTTTCATTATCATCAAGATTTTAAAATTATTTCCACTTATTTATAAACTTTAAGAAAATTGCTTATGCTTAATGTGTTATTTCTCCAAATGCATACCTCTGAGGCAAAAATTTTCCATGGTTTTCTTCTTTTATAAGATGAATTATGTTTAAGAAACTTGATGAAGTTGAGCACGTACTTTAAAATAGTGGGAAGATAAATACAGAAATGTAAACACCAAAAACTGGAATTTAAATACGTCATGATCCAGAAATGGACATTTTTCATTAATAGATCATTTTGATGTGATTTTTAAGCTGTAACACCTAGGCAGAAACATTTATTTGTATTTAATTTGAGCTTCTCTAGGTCAACAGCTCAGTTTTCTGGACCACTTATTGTCCCTGTCAAAAGTTTAAACAAAAATTTAAAAAAGGCTTTGTGGTTCAGAATGCACAGTATCATAAGTCTGTGAGAAATTAAAACAGTGACAAATTTATATTGCTTTCTGGTTCACTAATGGAGCATCCACACATCTTCTAAAGTCCTGACAAAGTAGATGACCTGCTATTTGTCCTTGTGGCCATGCTGAGAAAAAAATTTCCAGCACATGTCCAGCTACATTAAAAAAAAAAAAAAGTTATAAGCAGAATACTTAGCATTCAGAAAAGAACTGATGTTTTGTTTATCTTTACTTCTTTTCTATTCTAATCTTAAATTCAGTGAATTACACTTCAGAAGTAATTTGCACTACAAATTGATGTTGACAGCCATAACTCAAAGGAGTGTAAAAATTACTTGTCCTTATTTCATTTTATTGCACTACGTTTTCTCTTCCTGATCTCACTGTAACATCCTTTCATAAAGGCCACAGGATGTCTAAACCAAGAGGGACATCTGCTGCAGGTTAAAAGTCTGGTTTAGACACTGCGTAAGACTTTCTAAAATGTCTTCATATGAACAAATATCCAAAGCGATAGCCAAATTTCAATCAACTTTCTTTTATCAGGTTTCTGGATAAATATAAGGGCATTAATTGCTTGAATAAAGAAATAATTAGAAAAGTGAATGTGATTTATCCCTAGATGTGGAACCACAGTTTCTTCTTACCTTCCTTTTGGCAAATCACTTTAACAAGATTGCTTTAGGTGTGTCTATAAAATGCAACATAAATGGAACATGCATGGACACTGGAAAAAAGCATACCGGCGTGCACTTTCCCAAATAATTCCCGTGCACAATTTAGGAGATAGTGTTAGTCAGGAACCATTCCCAATGAGCAAAACATGCATGTGACCATCCTGTTTTGAAGAATAGTAGGGTCAAGCATGGAACATTATCTGGCTACAAGCCCAAATGCCAGAGAACAGTCCCCGACATGTTTAACCTGATATTGTATATGTAGCCATTTAATGCTTTGGCTGAGGATAGTTAACAGTTCTGAAGTATAGGAGAGTTCTTTCTTCCAAGGAGGCAATTTTTAAAGGCCTGAGCCCAAGACGCTTATACAGATAAGCATATCTCTGTCTTAAATCTTCTTTTCACTGGCAAGTTCATTAAAAATGGAATGGCAAGGCATCTAAAGCATGTTATGATATTCTCAATTTTTTTTAATGCATACAAGTATGACTTTCAGCTGAATACAACAGCCCTTAAGGCCAATTTTTAACTTCCATCTTTTACCAGAAGATGAACGTCCACATTTATTTGCTGGCCTGTGAAGTTCTGTATTGATTTAGCTTTACTTTTTAAAAAGTGGAGAAAGAAAAAAAAAAGTCTGAATATTTTTATATTTCTGTCTTAAAATTTTCCATAATGGGCCTCAACAGCAGTCTTGTAGGAAATTGAACAGTAATTCTTATGTGGCTAACATGACAATAAGTTGTTCGTCCAGTGCCTAGAGAAACCAAGACAATTGAGGGGATAGAGTTATATAACACTCAAATTAAGAACAAACAAAAAGAAAAAAAAAAAAAAGAAAAATAAAAATTATGGGAAATGACAGCAGTTGTATCAGAAATGACTCCTGCTTCCTTTCTGAAGTTCAGCGATGGTGAGAAAAGAGCCTAAAGAACATCGTTGGCCAGATTTCAGATTACTTTCAATGACAGTGTGTAACTGATCATTTATCTTCCATAAAAAATCAACTATTATTAGGTCCTGATGTAACAATATTGGGACAGCCTACTTGTCCAGCAGTCTATCATTGGCCTTTTTTCAATTATATAATGTGTCTTGTTCTTATGTATGTTTTATAATCTAAATTACATGTTTTGTCTTTAACTTTATTCAGAATCCCTAGAGCCTTGCATAATCAAGAGCTTACTTTAACATTCAAGTGAAAGTACCAGAGTTTCATCATCTGTCATTTTCTCTCCACAGAAACATTATTATACATTTTAATACATATGCCTGCCATAGAATTCCTATTGTGTACAAACAGAAGCTCATTCTTAACATGGTAGAGATAATGCAAGTTTGTCAGTTAAAATGAAAAAGTACTATTTAATTTCATATTAAATTCTTGTTAGTAAATTAAGCTAAATAATTAGAAGAAGGAAAAAGTATTGCCTCCATCTGAATTACCAGGAAAAATATATAAAAATCAGTAATCTCCATGAAATTGTAAACTAAAAGCAAGTAACCATACAAATATTTGACTCCTCAGTCTACAGGCTTCCTTGGCTTTTTATTTAACCTATACCACTGAAGGTTTCATATTTGGGTTGCTTACTTTTCACAGTGAATATTCCCCAGTCAATCAGTTACATGGTGCTAGTATTTGTTCCTGTGAACTACAGGCAATGCAAAGAACATAACTTTCTATTACTTGTCATACAGCATACATGATTAAATTCTTCCTAATCATTGTGTGATACAGCCTTAACACCAGCTTCTAAATAATTTGAGTACTTAAATTTAGGATGATAGCTAATGATTGTGTTACTGTATTCAGACAACAAGCTCCCATTTTTTATAGCCAAGTTATTTTCAATTATTAAGAGAGTATAGAAAATATACAATCATAATATTAAAAATTATTTTACTGACATGTCCTATTTATTTAAAAAATCTAGCTAGAAATACATACACTGTAATACAGGTAATATACATACCTGTAAATTACTAAGAGGTAAACACAATGCACAGTGTTTGTACATCACATAACAACTTAAAATGGCAGGTACCTGAAATGTTACACTGGCCCTCAAAGAGGCAAAAATGGTAAAAACCAGTGCATTTTTCATCCATTCTACAGAAAAAAAATCAAATTACAACAATCATATCTAAGAAAACATTGGTGCCAGGTGTTTTTTTACTCCAGTATTACATGCTGTCCATAATTTATGAAGCTGAATAAGGAAAGTTAACATCAGAGTGGAGAGGGCAAAGAGGTCCCTTCTCTACTTTCAGCAGTGTACTCACAAATATTATCTTTGCATTTAGGAAGCTTATCTCAGTACACAGTAGCAGTAGTTGTAAACAGCAGCAAGAGACTTACCTACAGTTTTCCATATATTTTGTGAAAATTGCTTGAGAAATGTTTTAAAACCAGTACTCTCTACATTAAGATCTTTAAATTCTTCCTTTTGAATTAAGATTTACTTTGAAGAACCAGTAATGAGTCTGAGAATAATGAACTGTATAAATAGCTCAAATTTATGGGAACCCAGTCATTTGTTTTGGGGAACAAGATGCATTCGCCCTTGACATCAAAAGGAGTAGGATTACATTCTGAAGCTTTACCCTGAAACTTGCAGTTCATTTGCTGGACTACATAAGTGTGGATGTGTCAGGGGAATTCAGAGAGCTCTGCCCTTCTCCACACTGTGACCAGCTTTGTTCATGCAGTGTATGCTCCTTGGTGTGCTACAGTCATGGTTGCATGGCTGCATAGCTCCTCCCATATAGATTAGGACTATCCCCACCCCGTGACTAAGGCTTGGAACAGAAATAAGGTCTAAAGGCTTTTACAGTAGTTTTCAGGTAATCTGAAATACTTGATTTATCATTTTTTCTGGTCATTTCAGGCATAATGAGGTGAATCCTGGGCATACTAAAGTATTTTTAGGAATACAGTTAGCCTCCATTCTGTGATGGATTGCTGTAAGTGAGCTTTTGAAGAAGACTACCAGGAACCACTTGTCTGAATGGAGAATTTGATCTTTCATTTAAAAAAGTGAATTACAGTAATATCCAATGGAATAAAAAATATTTCATTTCCCTTAAGGAAAATAAAATCCTGATTTGCCCATATGCGTTACACACCACCTTCTAAAAGAACAAAAGGCTTAAATTAGTTGTTCTCTTGTGCAGGTAATACAGCATAGTACTCAAGTAAAACAGCCATTTCTACACGTTCTTTTAGTTGAATGGTATTTTAAAAGCATAAAATGGTCTAGTGATAGTCTCACTGAAACCATAATCAAAGAGGTGTTGTGCCTGACCATGATGTTTGTAAACTCTAAAACATATTTGGCATTTGAAAAGTAAAATTTCAATGTTCTGTATTTGATTTACATATTAATTCACCAACTAAGAAAAAAATAATTATATAAATAAATTACTAAAATCACAGAAGGACTCCATCAAGATGAATTGGTAACAATCATTTAGAAGTAGATTGAAATAGTATTCCTGAACTTAATAATTTTAGAATTACATTTTCCTGAGAATTCATAGATGTATAAGTACACGTATATATGGCACGTGAACTTCAGATAGGTAGTTCATTAAATTGCATTTTATTACCAAGAGAAGGTAAATAGTTTTCCCCTTGAGTTACAGAGTTGCAATGTATTAAAATTAAGTGCAAAGACTTAAGGACACACTTCATTTGCAACACCAATTATTCCCCTTTATTTCAAATGGATAACTTCAAGTTACAAACGCATAAACGATTATAAGATTGGGACCTTTTATATTAACTTTGAACAAAGGTCTGTAATACATTTTTTTCAGAACTCAGTTTACTCTGTCTCTGTTAATATGAGCCATTAGGTAATAGTATTTCCACTACTGAATTACTGTATTCTCCAGTGCCATCTTCATTTCTGTACTTTTAAACAAAAACACATACACTTATAAACCGAACTTTGATTCATCCAAAATTACAAGTTTTGTAGTAGTTTAGGCTTGAGAGAGGCATTTGAAATCCTTATTAAAGACAGAGCACTACTCAAAAAATCCTAAGCATTGGAAAGATTCAAGTGCATTGGTGTAAGATTTTATCCCTTTGTGCAAATAACATTCATCCAGCGCTGAAAGGGTGTGTTTATATGTCACAGGGTATTTACAGCTGTGTCCAGCTGATTCCTGAAGTCGACAGACAACCAATGCTCCCTCTAGAAGGATTTTTGTCCAAGTACTGAGCAGCAAAACGACAATAAGTGAGTACTAAAAGACAAAGTTAATTCATGGAATATAAATGCTTCTTCATTATTATCCTGTGCTATGATTATTCAGTTTTACCTGTACAGAAGAACACCAGAAAGTCTTTCAGATTAGGACATTCTTTTTTCCAAACACTCCTTCACAATATACAATTAAAATATTTCCAGTAAATCAGGTGGCGGTGGAGCATCAGCCTCCAGCGAAGGTCATTTCACCTGAACATCAGTATTTTCCCCAGAGCTCGTCCAAAAAAAGGTTGTTTTTGAAAGCCACTCCCGTTCGGTATGTCCATCTGGAAATCCCTCGCCTCGGCAATGCTTTGGGCAGCGGGTGTTTCGGTTCCTGCGGCGCGGCCTCTCACATCCACAGAGAAGGGCATGAGCGGCAACAGTAACTCCAGCGAGTGTCCCACCCGCAGGGGCTGCCGCC
Organism: Eulacestoma nigropectus; assembly: GCA_013397775.1. Taxonomy (NCBI): domain Eukaryota; kingdom Metazoa; phylum Chordata; class Aves; order Passeriformes; genus Eulacestoma; species Eulacestoma nigropectus. The sequence goes on from VZTE01006659.1 coordinate 180,071, forward strand.
TTTGATGGTGTAAGGAGCCTTTCCAGGCCTGCTTCCTGCGAGGCAGCATTTTGCAGTCCTCCTCCTCGTCCTCCTCACCATGCTTAGGCAGGACAAAAAATAAACACCAAAACCATTCTTTTTCCAGCTGTCCCTTCTTCACAAATCCTCAGCGCAGGCTTAAGCGTAAACTTCGGTCTCATTCCGCACACCAAAAG